>NQMI01000003.1:179330-303405 GCA_002270565.1 Stenocarpella maydis | reverse complement strand
GGCGGCGGCGGCGGCGGGTTTGGTGTTGGAGGAAGAAGGGGACATGTTACTTGTTGTTGTCGTTGTTGTTCTTGTTGCCGTGCGGTGTTGTGAGTGAGTGTGAGGGCCAGCTACGCTTAGTACCTTTTTCTCCTTGGACTTTCTCTGTGTGGTGATGATCGTAGCCAGTGTCCAGATGATGCCTCAGCTATGGGTTACTGATGAGATGAGAATGTAGGAGGGGCAGTGCTGTTGGTTGCCCGTGTTCATATGTCCTTGTCCTTGTTGGACGTAGCGAACGTTACTGGGAAATTTCCTTTGCTTGAGGGATGCCCCAGCTCAAAACAATCGATACAATAGGGTGGACAGTACACAATTAGAACGTAATGCGGGAGGGCTTTCCGGATGTACATCGTGCCCATCAAAGGCTGAACGTGCGATGGGCCTGTAAGGAGCCGTGCGGTCATGAATGCCCTGTTGAAAGACAATGCGTCGTTACCATGCTTAAAGAAGCGGGAAATAGTCTCCTTAGAGCGGCAAGCTTGGTGGGAAGCGCGTAGGGAAGGCAGAGAAGGACGTCTGCTTTGTACCGAGACATGGATGGACCCAACCGTCTTGCTCAATATGTCGTCTTGTTCAAGAGTGCGGGTTTCCGTGCTTTAAACCGCCCAGGTGCAGTGGAGTATGGCACTTCGTTGTGTCGTGAACGTCCTATCTGGGTGAACACACCGGGGCAGCATGCTTCCGTAACGAGATTCTCGCACATGTGTGTTACTCCTATCGGGACACGCCAATCACCAAAGTCCAGATCCAGGGGCATATAGCTGTTCAAAAGATAATCTTAAATTACAATCACTAGGTATTGATTGCTCTTGGAGTCAATGCTCTTCGAGTCTGGTCGCCAACTGACACCAGGCGGACCGATCGTGTCCATCAAGTCGGTCGGCGCGGAGAAGGGTGGCACAATGAAAACACAACAGCCATGCCCTTTGGTATATACACAGCGCTTGCCGACTAACCGCGGAGGCTATCCCTCCTCCAAGACGGACCTGCCATTACCATTAAAGCTGCGGGTCGTCGGCGAAGCACTCCACAGCTGCTCGCCACGAGTGGACCCTTCTTTTTTTTTTTTTTCCCCTTCCTGTCTCATGTCGCTGTTTTTGTTCTGACCAATGCCGTGCCTACCCCATGGAGGGGAAGAGGGGGGGCCCTCTGGCTGATGATGTGTGCGTGTGATTGCGATGACATTGGATGAGATGGAATAGTAATACAGGTAGGGGTGGAAGAATTGGTGGAAGATTATCATCAAACAGTGCCCTCATTCCCTCGGGTCCGACTGGTACTCCGATCGCAAAAGATGCTTTCAATATGGGGGTATCTCCTCTCAAATATCCGAAGAAAATAGAAAATGCAAGCGTCAAAAGCCTTCTCCTGCATGTGGCCGCCAGCGCTGGCCCGGTCTATGCTGGACGTGACCCCAAGGAAATATAATAAATGACGCTGGTGATGCTGACGGCGACAATGCAGGCAAGATTATAATACATGGCGTATAGGATTGTGTGGGTAGCGGTGGTGGATGCGTATGTGCACTGAGCACTTCCTCGGAATAGGCACGGCATGTGACGGTGCCTTTCGCGGAGAAGCGTAATAGGAAATCGGTCCATTCCCTGTCTATGCGAGCCGATCATTCCATGGCGTGACGTGTCGTGACCGAGAAAGGAAAAAAAGTGAAATCCGGTAATGCTGCGCTTGTTATTGCCCGGTGACAGAGCGACTGGTGTGTTGCGGATGTGGCAGTTGAAACGTCCAGAGGATCGACCCATGTCGGGCCGCGAAGGCACGCTTAGCCACAGCTGGGTGAGTGTGAATCCCTAAACCTGAGACAGCTATGCGTCTTGGACCCCATCGCGGCAGGCGCATGAGCTGGTAGCGCCGGACAAGAGAGTCTCGCTGCTAGGACCTCCCCACAGACCCTGCTCAGTTCTTACCCCATCCCTGTTTTACTGCCGCGACGGCGAGGCCAACAACAGCGCCGATGATGAGCAGACCCACGATGGACATGAAGCGGTTCAGCGTCCTCCACCAGGTCGCGTTCTCGTGTCGGACCTCGTCGACCGTCTCGATATGGCGCTCGAACTCGTGCTCGCGGGAGCGCACGCCAAAGTCGCTGATGCTCGAGTACCGCTCCAGCATGGCCAGCGGCGACGGCTTCGGTAGAGGCAGCACGGCCCCTATCATCCAGGCGAAGGGGAAGATGAACCCGATGACAAAGAGGACCACCTGCGCGTTGCGACGGCCAAACATGCCGCTATCGGCTGACCATGAGACCGAGGGCGGGTTCCAGACGCTGTATCGATCCCGCGCACGCACGTCTCTGCGCAGGTGCGGTGACCACACGCTCGATGTGATCCTCCGAAGACTCCTCCGAACTCCTAGCTCCTCATGCATCGGAGGCGCTGGCTCGATGGCCATGCTTCCAGTAGCGGACTGGCGCCGGGCTGCCGACTCGGGTCTTGCCTCGTGGGGTCTGCGCCGGGGGCTGTGGATGTCCAGGGGGAAATGATCCGTCGTCGGTGATGCGCTGTTTTGCACGGACCCAGGGCGGCTGATGCCAAGGTCGGACGTGCTGGAGAACGACATGTTTCGGAGGTGTTTGCGCTCTCCACTGCCGTAGTAGAGTTTGGCCCACGTGGGGATAGAGTTAGAGTTCAAGCTGCTGGACTGTGAGCGAGAGCTGTGGGAGGAGTGCAGGTTTCGTTCGGACGAGTTGCTGCTCCCAAAGAAGTCAGATAGCCTCTGGCGAGAGGGCCTCGGTGTGATTTGTTGCAGATCCGCCAGGCCATCACCATCCTCATCGTGGTCTCTCACCGTGCCGTGATAGGCGGGGCGGGGGTTGAAGACGGGGCTTGGTCTCTCGACGGGGTCGGAGTCGGACCGGGAGCGGGAGGCGTTCTCCAGCTCGGCAGCCAGGGAAGAAGAGATGCTCAGCATCTGTCTGCTGTGTGAGCTCCAGCCCCGGCTGCTCCGCCGGCCGTGGCTGCCATGTTGCGAGCCGGACGCCAGAGACGCGGATCGGGTGCCGCCGCCAGAGCTCCCGGGCTCCGTCTCGGACATGACGGTGGACAGCTGGGAGCTCCATTGGTGCGGCGTGGTTGGCAGTGCCATGGGAGGCGGCCCTTCTGTTGCCTCAGCCCATGAGGCCCTCTCCTCGGCCTGCCGTCGTTCGCGCTCACGCTGCTCTTCTAGTTGTCGCTGGCGCTCTGATGGCCCTACGATCGGGGCGGGCTCCCACTGGCCGGCTGGCTTGTCGAGGAACGCCTGGCCCGCAAAGAAATCCACGGCTTCCTCGTTGATTATGGACGATACGGACGTCTCTGATCTCCAGGACTTCTGTGTACGCAGATTCTCGATGGACCTTGATCTCGATTTGTAGTAACCCAAGCCTTCCGTAGACGGCTGCCTGCGGAGCTGATGTGGAGGTTGCGGTCCCGGGATCTCTGGTGGGTATCCTCCTCCGCGTGGGGGCCGGACGGCGGTGCCTGGCGGTGAAGCCTCTGGGCTTTGGTTCGGGGACGGGCCAGGGGTGGGGTCACCGTGGACCACGTAGTTTGCCTCGTTGTCGGAGGCGACGGAACGGTCGCCTTCTTCCTCTTGGGCGTATGGCGAGGGACCCTCGGGGGGCGAGGACGGGCGGATTAGGGGCACGTGTGAGCCGGAGGGCGACGGTGGGTTAAAGCTCTCGACGGATGCTAGTGTCACAGGACTGGCGGGACCATATATCTGCCAATTGGCCGCCTCGGAGTTTGTTGAGGCCGTAGAAAGGAATGACTGGGCTGGCCGTAACCCGATTGTTTCTTGTAGTGTCTCTGTCTCGGGGACTGGTGGCAGGGCCGGGCTGGTGGGCGCGTAGACCCTGTAATTTGTGTTGTCCGAAGTTAACGAAGCCCCTGAGTGGATGGACCGGGAGGATGGCCGAGTCTGCAGAGGTGGGACGACCTGGCCGCTCGCCGAGTCGGACTGAGCGCCTTGGGCCAGGGGCTGCGGGAGGGCCTCTTCGGATTCTTCGGATCCGCTGTGGGCGTAGATCTTGATGTTGGTTGACTCGAACTCGGTGGACGCGGTCTGCTGGGAGTCGAATGACGCCTGCTCGCGAAGGCCCGGGTCCAAGTGGCTGTTGTCCCGTGCGCCTCCTTCTTCCCGCGCTCGAGCAGTGTCAGAGAGCCCAGCCTCGGAAGGTGCGTGGCTGTCGGGCTCGTAGACAATGTAATTTGGGTCTGACCCGCGGGAGGGGGGGTTGGAGTGGTCTGCCCCGGTCGAGTGGGTTTCTGGCTGGTCAAAGTCGCCAACAGTAGACCGCGGTGGTGAGGATTCCGGGACGGCGGGGAGCGGGGTCTCTGTCGTGTCAGAGGAGGGAGAGTGGTCAGACTGCTGCCACTTGAAGTCGGAGGTCTTGGGGACCTTGCGAAGTCCACCCACCAGGCGATTGTTCTGGGGCGTGGAGGAGGACTCGGCGATGGGATCGTCAAAGAAGTACTCGTGAACTGTGGAGGAGCCCGGAGAGGACGGTACAGGCGTGCTGGGGGTTATGCTTCGGTCAGGGATCGTACCCGTCGATGTCAAGGCAGAGCTGGGACGATCATATTGGCTGGACGCATAAGACGTGTAGCCTTCATGCGAACTCGACTGGGAGACTCTGGGGGTGGATGGGTAGAAGGGTAAGTGTGGGGACCTGAAGGCAGCGCCCGGACCGCCGTAGTCAGACAGGGACGAGGATCGTGGGTCCTGGGCCAGGGAGGGCTGCGGCTCTGGTTCCGGATCTGCCCGGGGTCGTTGCGGGACGAGGGAGAAGGTCTTGTCCTCGTTGAGGACTGCCACGAAGCCCCCGCGGCGGGAGGCAGCGGGCCGGCGAGGCCCAGCCGATGGGGAGCGAGAGGCTCTGGACGAGGAAGGGGGGTCGGCATCGCTGAGATGAGATGATGCAGAGCGTCGGGACGACAGGCTGGTGTGGGTGGTGTGGCTCGAGGCAGAGAGGCGGCCGCGGGTGGGAGGTGAGTGCAGCGCATTGATGGCGGCGAGGCTAGCGACATTGGATGGCGGAGGCCCAGCAGGGGCTACCGTGGTCGGCCGGTGATATCTTGGGACGTCTCCTGATGTACCTGCACCTGTTGCAGATTTGTCCCCTGAAACACCACCATCCCGCCTCGCCAATAATAACCGGGACTCGGCTGTGGACTGCAATGCGCCAGGCCCCTGCCCGCGCCTGCCGCTGCTTGTCTTCTCGGAGCTCAGGTTAGTCCGCCTCCAGTTGGATCCATAACCGTCGTCGTCGTCGTCGTCGTCGTCGTCGTCGTCCCCATCGTCGCCGTCGTCATCGCGGCGGCCGAAACCCGAGGATGAGGCCTCGGCACCGCCTTGCGGCTGTGGGTCCTCGGGAGAATCGGCTGCGCGCGGAGGAGAGTAAGGGACGAGCCGGATGGCACTGGGCTGCTGTCGCACTGGGGTGAGGGTCGGACGGTCTGGGTCCGGCGCCGACATTCTTCGGCAGGCCGGCGCCTAAGCGATGGCCTCGGCCTGGGGAGGTCAGGGCTGGGTCTGGGGCTGGAGCGGCGCCTGGGTGGCTCGACGTCTGGTTGTTCGAAGGCAAGATGACGGTCAGTTCCGGGCCATGTCGGCTTCATGCGGGCTGGGTCGACCGGATTGCTGGGCCGGGTGGCTGATGGGTGGGTGGATCAACGGATGGCCAGACCGGGGAGAAGGGGGACGCTGGCCCTTGGGTGAGCTGGATGGAGGTCAATGCCAGCTCTTGGTGGCGGTCGGCACGGCGATCCGCGTTCAGCTGCCAGCGTGTCGGCGTCGTGTCCGGGTGGCTCTGGCCGTGGAAGGTCCTGTCCTGGCTTGCATGCGACGGTAGACGGGCGGCGCGGTGGGATACGAGATTGCTCCTGGGCGGTTGGTATGGGTTACCGGCGTCCTGTTCGGTGGCGGACGGGTTGTTGTGGAATGCTATAGACAGTGGGCGGCAGATATGGACTAGGCCACAAGGACAGCAGCAAGAGGCAGGAGCAATAAGACTGGCGGCTTAAGCCGACAGGAAGAAATGAAGTGTAATGAAGGACAGTAATAGGAGTAAGTAGTATGAATGAAATGAAAAATAAAGAAATAAAAACTGCCCGGGTAGCCAGGAGAGAGGGAGAGGGAGAGATAGGGCGAGAGAAGAGAGAGACGCTTGCTGGCCCAGAAACGAGAGTGGTTCTGCTCTGCCTTGGTGCGAGGCGGAAGCAATGCTTCGAGATTAACGACAGGCGGGTAAGCTGGCTGGCTTCATTCCCATCAGGGGTGGCGATTGTCGAGGACTGAGATGCATGAGTGTGCCGCCCGGTATAGGTATGGGTATGGGTGTGTAGGCAGATGGGCTGGCCGGGAGCAAATCGACAGGACGAGAGCGACCGAGGAGGGCATGCAGGAGGTGTGCGGGCCAATACCGTGCATGCTATGCGGACCGGCAAGGAGAGTCGTCGACGCAGGCGAGGGATGTCTGGTCCAGTCGTCGCTGCAGCACGAGAGGGAGGGAGGGAGGGAGGGAGAGAAAAGACGAGAGGCAGCGAGAGCTACACGTGTGTGGTAGAGGCAGGGCTGAACTCGGGCCCAGAGGCCCAAGAACGAAGCCACGAGGGCCCATGAACAGCAGAGCAGCAAGGGGCCCACATGCGGTGATATGGTAACCTGCGTGGTATAATTACGGGTGGGCAGCAGCGGGCCAGAGTGACCGATGGAGGTTTAGCCTGGGATCCCGGCGCCGCAGTGTGGCCCCGTCGCACCCTCGGCAGGCCCCTCGTCAACAGTCTCCCCTGCTCGGTGTGATTAAACTGCAATCTGCACACCGACTGCACCGACTGCACCGACTGCACCGACTGCTGGGTCATGTCGGGACGAGGAGCGCGACTGAGGAGGACAGGGGGGCGAGGGCTGACGAGACACCCCAGAGCATAACACGGTAGTCGACCATGTTTACCAGGCTATACCATCATCACAACTATACACGACTATAACCACGACTATACATAGCACAGAGATGCTGACTGGCTGGCGGATAGTCTAGGTCGTAGACAAGCCTAGTAGTGTATACTATGTATTTCGCATAGCCAGGGCGGAATCCGGGCGCCTAAGGAAACGAGGGCGCGACTTGGTGTGGCGTTTGGGCGGCCGGATAGCAAGAGGGACTTGGGGGGGGGGGAGACCAGACGACAAGAGAACGGACGACCTGAAGAAACAAGACGGGCGCGACTGGCAGCTCGCCTGCTAGTGCCAGCAGCACGCAGTAGTTGCAAAGCTGCTGACTGCAGGTGCAGACATGCAGACGCAGGCACGCTGTCAATCAATTGATGTTGTTCCTTGCAGCCCCTTGGACCCAGAGTGGGGGCCGGCACATGGCTCGTATCTTGAACGCGCTCATGCCTCTGTCGAATACCTACCTCGGTGATTAGTACTCCGTACTACTGGGTGTACACCTAGGTATGTAAACGTCTTGTTCGCTGCCATGGTGACACTGCCAGACTGCCAGACTGCCAGAATGCAAAGTCACATGACGTACTCTTGACCGTCACAAAAACAGCCCTGACTCGTGAGCTGTCCATCGCGAGCCAGGCCAGCCCCTGCAGCCACCTCGTGGCCAATCTATCTCTGTCCGTGTCTACTATGTAACTGGTGAGCTGCCCCGTCAGACTTTCGTTTGTCCTCCCACGGACCGCCCAGCCTGCTGGCCCTGCAGCCACGTCCCAGCTTTCCGGCGCCTCTTCATTTCAGGCCATGCACCTCCGAGCCCACACCTCAGCGCCCTCTCTCTCTCTCTCTCGTCTCTTTTTCCCCGGTACGCTGGCATCTCCGAGCTGCACCGGGTGCATCGACGGACCCAAGAGGTGCCAGCTGAGGGAAGGCCCTTTGGAATCCACGGGCGACAATACTCGACAACATCGTGCATGGCCAGAGGGAGCCATCTGTAGCTTGACGCGCGCATTGCCGGCTTCAGTTAGCCGCTGTCTCAACAGCCGCCCGGCGGTCAGCAACCAGCAGCTGTGATCCAGTCCTCCGCTCCGCGTCAGTCATGCTGCGACCATGCGACGACTCGAGACAGAGTGGCAGGCGCACAACGGGCTGGGCCGCCATGCAGACGACAACCATCAATGTCGTGCCATGCATGCAACCGCCTCGCCTTGACTATCTACACTATCCAACAGCCGCCACCTCCACCGGCGCGTGTGTGTACCGCCGGATGCATCGGCCTTGGACGGTTTGCCCGCGGCTGACGTTTGCCAGAGGCTCAATCCGGATCCCAAAACCTCCCCGGCCCGTGGAGCAGCCCACTTTTGACATGTTCTGGCAGGTTTTTTCTTCACCCGTCCCTGTTCAGTTTCCGGTCTTGGGGAAACCTGGCTCACCTGCCAGGCCCTGCATCGTAAAAGTCCACAGCACCCGTCCAAAAAGAGCCACCCGGAACAAAAAACGCCAGGCCCCTGCCGTCTGCATAAACTTCCGCAGGCGCCTTAACCAGGACGGGCTCGATCTTGGGATCAAGATTCAGGGGTTAGCCAGGTTTCTGCCCTTCAGCCCTTTCACAGCCCCGGCGGAGGGCTGCAGGGGCTGCATTTAAGCTACCGGGGCTGCCAATCTATACATTCATGCCCACCCGGGAGGTGAGTGGGAGAACGCGCCTACTCTCATCCCATCTCTTCTGCCCCATTCGTCAAGACGCGCCCCCAAAACTGGTAGATAAAGGATTGCACCCCCAACGTGACCGGATCGATGCCATGCGCTCACATGATTTTCCCAGAACTGGACACTTTCCATAAAATGCGACGCTGCTTCTAATTTTAATGTAAACCGCGTGGCATTGCGACCTGTGTTCTCATTGGGCCCTCGGCCTCATGACGGTGCCGGCCACGCTTTGCGCCCGCATATTGGGACCGTATACTTTGTGTTAGTTCACCTTCGGCCCGCCTATAACTCTGCATTGCATATCGGGGGAAACATCTCATTTCACCATCCCCCCTCCCCCCTCTCTCGTCGTGTAGTCTGCGGGCTGCCTCACGATAGCCACGGCGTAAACCCCTTTCGGCGGACACAGCGTGCTTGCGGTTGTGCTCGTCAGTTGTAGGCGCTTTGGTCAGAGTCCCCTCGAGTCAATAAGCTCCAGGCCACACCCTTCCTGTCCCAAGCGTCGGCCAGGCAGGGAATCGGTTGAGACTCATAGTTTCTAGTCCCAAATCTGGAGCGCAGCCGGGGCAGTCAACCTCGGGGCTTGCGCATGTATACGCAAAGAGCCATAACGAAGAGCATATCAGCTTCGATCACCAGATTACGTCAATGGTAATACTGAAATGGATCAGCCGTAGGGCATTGCTACCCGCTCCATAGCCCAAGACTGCATAGGCTCGCATCAATCTTCGTCTCCGAATCTGTGGTGGCCCGACCACTTAATATCTCAGAGCATGTTCGAACGGGATAGAGTGTCGTATTACCATGTCGTCTTCTTGGTGCGTCGGTGATTGTCGGATTTGTCACGCAAAGTCCTCAAGCGTTCGTCTGTCAGTTGGTCTTCGCGATTTGATGATGCTTGACTGGGAACATCACAACTTTCTTCCACCAGCAGTGTGAGAGCGTCTTCGAAGTGATGATGCCACGCGATCTCGAATGGCGCGTGCCCTTCTTGGTCCTGAATTGTGAAAGCTTTGGTTCCACAAGCAAGCAGCGTCCGTATGATCGCGGGTTTCTTGAGTGCCATGGTTTCATCAGTGATCCCATCAAATTCACATGCCATGTGCAACGGTGTCGCCACAGCTGTAAGCTTGATGGAGGGTTACGGCCTATGAAGACCAATACGTGATGCGACTCGTGGAGACGTAGGGGCTTGGCAGGTGATAGGGCCCATTGGAACATTCTGACAACAATTCCGAGCGCTCCCCCGTTTTTAGCAGCTGGCAGAATAGATCCTCAAGCAGAGACTTCAGTCCCTTCCCCTCATCTGCTTTCCCCAAGATATCTTCGACCACCAAGGATACCCAAAGGAATATCCCCTCCGGCTTTTCCAAAATTTTCTGCGTGATGAGAGCTCGCTCCTCGGGCTTTCTGGCCATGCCGTGGTCAAGCCGCTGCCCCACGAATTTGACGATGGCCAGCATAATTATGATCCTCCACGATGATTTTCGGACATTCGTTGATGGTTATGCCTGGGGAAATGTCTACCAGACAGGCACACGCTGAGCTGAACACCAGCGCCGTGTGCCGTCTTGGTAATTTTTCGCCAGAAATCGGCCACGCCCCTCACGGAGCTTGCGTCACACTCGTCGAGAGCATCCAGGAAGATAATCATCCTTCCTTTGTGGCTGATGAAGGCTGAGGTGAAGAAGGTCCTAAGTTTTGCCTCCTTCCAAGGAGCCGTATCTTCGCCACATATAGCACGTCTGCTCTAAGCGAAATCCCCTGGGCCAACAGGTCCCATCCCAGGCATCAATATCATCATCATGACACACAGTAAGAGGCCCAGTGAACCAACCGCACGACCTATGAAGTTTGAATAATATCCACCGTCCGCTCCCGCTTGCCTAGTGGTGTCCAATCATGTCTTGTAGACCTCACAAGGAGATATGCGCCTCTTGCTAAATACAGTACTGGTGAATTCCAATGATGGGGCTGGAGCGCAACGAGCCTTACGCAAGACTATCTGGAAAGGCTGTCATGAGCCTCAGGATCGTCCTTTTTAGTGGCCCAGATGCTGTGGTTCTAAATTGAGTGTCTTTGCACTACCTAGTTCTCCACAACGAAGCGCATGGGTCTGTTGATTATGAAGGTACCTAAGTGAGTTCCTGAGGTTAGATACCGTTTATAAATGAGTAAGATGAGTAAGATGCCCATCTGGACGATCAATACGCAAAATAACATTTTATATTGCAAGCACAAGTACTCGACTCAACTGAAAGGAATATTCCATTTATCTCTATATCATCTTCTAGACTCAAACATAGTCTTTATTTGGGGAAAAGTTTGGCTCTGCTGGACGCATTTGATATTACTGTCACAATTTCCTGCCGCAAGACACCTTGTTTGCTCGATTCCAGGGTCCCAAATCACAAAGCATGGCGACTCGTACCACAAAACAGCAGAAGCAAAAGGAACCCCCCCGCCCCCGCCGGACACCACGGCAGTTAAACTTCATGCTGTGATGACCAGGTCAACAGTCATGGGTGTCGTCGTGGAGGCCCTGGGGTCCACACAACCTACTCTGGTGGTAGACCAAAAGAAACAGGAACTGGGCAAGAAAAAGAATCATTGGGCGCTACGGCTGACAATTATGCTTGCTTGTGTGTTTTGTGAAGGTGGCCGTGATGACCGTATGTGGCCATTCCGCTTTCATTGAATCATGGCGCTCGGGATTGGATCTAGCGATGTGTGGAGAGATCTACAGTATTAAGGGCGGCCCATCGGCTGCAAGACAATGTGACGCAGCAATGACATTGTCCGACAGGCCATCTGCACACAAGCGCGTCTTCTTAAACGGCCGATCTGCAAAGGGCCCCGGGGCCTCTGCGTTGTCAAGTCTACAGCTTATAAACTTGCCCTGAATTCCAGCCCACACGGGATGCCCCTTCGGCATGGACCGCATTCTTCTAGCCCCAGAACCTCTCATCCGTGCCGTCCTCGTTGCCCTCTGCGACAACGAGCGGCTCCACTCCCGCAGCCTCAGATACCTCGACCGCCTGGAGAAGTTACACCCAGCACTCACAGCGTCCACAACATCCGCCAAGTTCGAGGACCCTGCGGATACTCAGCTACGGCCTCCTGGCCCAAGACAACTACTTGGGAAAAGAAAAGCACCCGAGCCATCACCCCCACAAATATGCATCCAATGCAAACATGCCTTCCTCCCCGACGACAACAACACGCAGGCCTGCGCGTTCCACCACGGCTCTCTGGGCACAGACCCGCCACACCAGACATGCGCGGGAGACTACTCCAATAGGCTACAGAATGACACCGAGGACAACCGCGAGGACAGGCCCGAGGGCTTCCTCTGGTCGTGCTGCGGGAGGGGCGGGGCCGGGCCTGGCTGCACCGAGGGGGAGCACCTCGCCGTCAGGGCCGACGACCGGGCCAAGCGGCCGCGGTGCCTCGACCCTGCCGCCGACCCGGACGAGCTGCGGGTGTTCGAGGGCAAGGTGCTGAGGCCGAATGAGTTTGTCAACGAATACCTATTGCACGACGACGACGACGGCAGCTCGGACGGCGAGCCGCCGTGGCGCGAAGAGGTCTCGCGCGGTGTTGCGAGCCCTGGGGTCAAGGGTGATGGTGATGATGATGATGATGGTGGTGGTGGTGGTGGCGATGTGCGGTCGGAAGCGACGGAGCGAGATAGCAGTTGTGGCAGCGACTGAGTTTCGGCGTCTCTCGTGTCTGTCTCTTATGCAGATGACACGATGTTATCCAGCTGCGCTGCAGACCCCCAACGACCTCGCCAGAGGCTCGCAAGGTGGGGTGTGAGCTTTGGAGGTGAGCTCGGAGGGAGAGGGTGGAATCGAGTGCGGGATGGCGATGGCTGGCCTTCCCACAGAGTCAGGTCGCTGAGCACACATGTAGGGAGGCAACCCGAAGGCAATACTGCGCAAGAGGACCATCTGCGCAGCCTGTTCAATTATATGTGGTGGATATTACTGAAGCATTCCTCCCGAGGCACCTAGAAAGGACTCCCTCTCTGAGCACCTAGGGGAATCCTGGTACAATTAATTCCAAACAGACTTTTTTTTTTTTTGCCCAAAATCTTGGCCAAACTTTCCAACCCTTTCCCCACCAGCCGCAACCAGCCGCCTACCAATCCTAGCGGTAGACAGCCTCGGATGGTGAAACCTCGCTGGAGCTTGAAATATACCTATCGACCCTCACCACGCCGTCACCCGTCTTCTTTTCTCCCAGGCCCGAGCCATCTACAGCTGACGCACCATCACAATCCGCCGCCCATACCCTCGTGTGGACGCGGGCCGGAGCAGGGTACCAGCCCGCATCGCGAGCATCGCTTGGGGACTGGTCAGCGTGGTACTTCTCCATGGCCGAGGGTGACTGAGTCGTGTGGAGAGGGTGTATGACGGGCTTGAGAGAGCCCTGGCTGCTTGTCTTGGGTGTGTCCCTTCTATTCTTGCTGCCGAAACATGTACCCACGCCGAATTGTGGTGCAGGTGAGGTGCGGAAGACCCAGGGGTTACGTGTTGGCAGCTGCGGGATCTGCCCGGCTGACCGGGCGGCTTCTGTCGTTGAGCGAGCAGCCTCGAGGTCCAGACTGTCAAGACGGATGTTCAGGGGTCGTTGGTCGTCAACTTCGCTGAACTGACGCGTGCTGAGGCTAGTCTCGTTTCTTGAAGGGCCGGGGGAACTAGCGTGAGATTGTCTCGTCAGTGGGGGAGTGAATGAGCCGGTCGCCAGGCCTTGCTTACTTCTGTGAGGCCCGCCGTGAGGATACGAAAATTGATGCTCTCCTCACGCTAGACCACATGCTGCTCAGACTCGCAGGTGGCTGGCCGGATGGGATGTACTCGTGGTTGAGTTTTGGGAAGATCCTGCCGAGGCCCAAGGCTCGCAGGTATTCACGGTACAGGTCGTGCGCATCCTTGCTCAAGCCGAAGTAGAGGAAGACGATGAGGACCTCGAGGGCGTATGCGTATGTGCCGTACATGTGGCTCCACGGAACGGCCCATGACGGCGAGTAGTCGATCCGGTCCCAGCCTTCAGGGTGGGTTTCCGAGAGTCTGAATGGCGCATCCCAGGGCATGCCCATGGTGACGTTGTTGTAAAAAAACACGAGCTGCATGGGGAGCCACGGCGCGACTATGGTGAGGGTCATGAAGTAGAGCTTTCTTCGTGCCCTTGCGTTCCGGGCTTGAGCACCGGAGGTGGTGGAGTTCCACAGGTTCTCTCGAGACTCGGCGTCGATTCGCCTATACTTCCACCATGTGACGACTGAGGGACACGAATCAGCAGACTACAGGGCCGGGGTGCTTGCAATATCGGCTTACCGGCATAATACCCGGCGCAGATCGAAAATATCGGGCAGGGGAAGAGAAAGAAAACCAAGAACACCCAGTTGGTCAGGAAGACGGCCTGGCATCCAATGATACCCGAGATATTGTACCTCATCCCGATGACGAAGAAGTACAGGATGCCCTGCAGCAACGGGACAGGGAATATGATGAGGGCATGGGTGAGGTTCTTTCTCCGCTTCTCGCTGCCCGAGAGCTCGGTGGCCCGCAGCAAGGAGATCTGGTTCGCGACGTTCCGCAGGATCGCACAAGTAGTGGCCGCCACCAAGGTCTCCGCCGGCACCCCGGTGGCAAGCTGGATGTCACACCACCCATAGCCATGAGGCCAGTGGGCGATGTCGTCGTGGTGCCATGTGAGTGTGTTGGTGAAATGATAGAGGTTCATAATGGCACAGGACATAACCAAGGTCGCGCCAGCGAGCTCGCCGCTCCTGTAGAAGAGCTTCGTAGGCACCAGACAGGCCACAACAGATGCAAAGTGCACTGTGCTTCTGAAGATGATGTTGAGTAGCTGGCCTGGCGATGGGCCGTAATTTCCACCAACCTCGTTGATGGCTTCTTCGAGGCGCATCTTGAAGGCAGAGGGTTAATTGGAGCCTTGGAGATCCAAAACAAAATCTCGGTTCTAGCCGTCGGTGTCAGTGAGTTTCGTGATAGTCTCCGGTTTGACCTGAAGAATGTCCACAAAGGGGCAGAGTAGTTCGGGGAGCGAGAGAGGTCTTGTTGACACAGGTCTGACACCGTCGTGGGCTCGTGGCAAATTTGGCTGAAACTTGCATCACAAGAGAGGCTCAGATATTGAAAGATATTACGAGAGCACAGGGGTAGATCTTGGGAAGAAGAGTATTTCTGAGGCGCTCTTAAGTTGACGCCTGAGAAGGGGCCATAGAGCTATTGATGATATCTAAATTACAGATCCTATTCAGAACGACACAACTGAGGCCTGTCATGTTATTGGAGGGTGCAGATGTGAGATTAGACCATCTATTGTCTGAATAAGGGAGGTGGCAGCATGGAACATTGGGAACAGGCCTATTGATAGGTGTGCTGTGGTTTCTGTTGGGATCCTTATTCAGAACCCAAATAGGAAATATTCCATGGGGGTCAACTCCACTCAATAGGACAGCTGAGATAGACGGGCCCATGCGGCTCAAAAAGGAACATGTCATCGATGCAGCTTTCGAAATGAATTTGACCGCTCAGGAAACTGTGTTCTGGGCAGCGCTTCTGCTACTTGGGCTGCAAAACCAATGCGTGGATGTTCCATGGTTCCAAGGTTGACGCATGTGAGCCGTGGTAGTCATCCTCATTCAGGATTTGGTGCAGACCTCCATGCGCGCTGGAGACCCTGCTCTGCCCGACGTGACTGCTGTGCTCAATCGGACACCGGAGCCCGTTCAAGTGCATGAAATTGAGGCCCCCCTTCATTTCCTTCTCTTCAACTGTGGGAAAACTCGGTCGGCCTTTTCAAACGCCCAAATGAGACCTCGCAAGCTTCCCCTGCCAGATGGTCCCTAGTTGCATTCGGTCTCGCTGAAGCAGACGTCACTCACGCCTCTTCCAGGGGATTTTGATTTATCTGCAGTGCATAGTTGGTGACAATTTTACCCTTGTTTCCTCAACTGAATTTCGTTAATGTATCCAGGAGACTTGGGGCACGCCATTCTTTTGTGAATGGTCAGGCTGTGCGATGCCGACATCCAAATCACATTGGTAAAAAGCAAGGTGCCCGATCGCATCCTGCCTTCACTGATGCTATTTAATATGATCGATACATATGCAAATATGAATATTGGGGCGGAGAGCTTCCCATAGTCAAAGTTAAGGCCTATGGTGAGCACGCTGGTAAACGAAACATGAAAAATGCTCGCAGGCACTCAAGGGCGGACTGCTGAACGGATCGAGAAGGCAACGCCACCGGCTCTCTCAGAGCTGAGAAATACATTTGAGCATAAACAAGAAAGGAGGACCACTCGCCGGGGGCCATCATGACGAACAGAATACATGTATCGGCAGCTTTGTATATTTTCGGATACACCCACCTATACCAGTGTGATGAAAACACTCGCCGCTCTGGCTACCATTTATTTTTCTTTTTTTTTTTGGGGGGGGGGGTTGGTTGCGGCAAAAGTTGACTACGCTCAGCAAGATGCATCCTCTCTGGAGTCATTGGGTTCAGCCTCCTGCATCGCCGATGACACAGATTTCGACTATGTCGTCGTCGCCGCCGGTACTTCGGGGTTCGCCATCGCTGCTCGCCGGACGCCTGGCTGAGGGCCTGGATGCCACCGTTGCGGCGGCCGAGGCCGGTGGCTTCTGCCAAATTGAGGACGGAAATTGTAGCACCGTTATCTCCCTCTTCAAGTTCGAAATTTTCAGCACCCCTGTTACGGACTGGGGAATTTCGTCAACGCATCAAGTACATCTAAGCAAGTGTCAGGTCCAATCATGATACTCCAGAGACGCGGCCTTTGGGGTTTCGTCTTCTGAGTTCCATCAATTTCTTGGCATTTTAGAGGTAAGCTGAGCCAAGCTCAATTGACCAAGGTCACGGAGGTTTCAGGCAACAGGCCAACACATGGCTCAACGCATCGTTGGACAGATGAGATCGGCGATGACAGCTACAAGTGGCACAATGTTTCTCTATTGCAAGGAATCTGCTACATTGACAGCCTCGGATCCCGCTCGTCACTTTTGTCCCTTCTGGACGGGCCGGAGGTCGTGCAGGGTCCGAATGTTACTTCTGATGCGGATATAGAGAATCATATCCGAGAGAATACTGGCACGATCTTCAACGCGGCAGGGACTACGAAGATGGATAGGGCAGATGTCCTAATGGCTGTTGTGGAGCCCAATTGTCGCGTTTACGGCGTTCAGGGGTTGGGAGTTGTTGACACGAGCAGCCTCCCGTTTGCTCGCCCTGGTCACGCCCGGAGCACCGCTTACATGATATCAAGAGATGCTACAGGTGCAGATGTTTCCGAATGCGAGAAGCGGTCGGCGGGCTCCGGTTGAGTTTTGTTCCAATTCTGGTACCTGGGCCTTGACTGGCTCTTTGATTCTCTTGGGATGTACAGGTTCGTCTTTGTCGTAGTGCATCCCGAAACAGGCCAGCCGGACACAATGTGTTTCCATTCTGTCGCCTTTAATACAAAAAACATTATTCAAGATTCTGTGCTGCTCTCCTACTGCCGCCGTGGTGTAATTGATTTCACTCCCAATGGATGCATAGCTTCTGGCAGGGCTAAGCCTTGCATTTATTCAACCGCTGGGACCACCTTCACATTAAGTGTTTTCAGGGATACTCTTCAAGTTGAAAGTAGGAGAAACTTTCAATTGGAAGCTCCTGCTCTGAAAAGGTCAGTCGAAGTTGGGTGGGCGCCATGTCTTCTACCAAAGAAACAAGGCTTGACCAGGCAAGAGAAAAGAGAAGCCCAGAGAGGCCTAGGTGGAGGTGGATGGATCATGTGGTTCAAGCCAATCATTCATTATGCATGGCGAGAAGCTTATTATTGTTCTAAGTGACCTTGTCGTCCCGCTAAGTGTTTATGGCACTAAAAGGTAACACGAGGCTGCCCTAACCCTGTCAACCCCAAAGCTGCAGTGGCGCGTTTTGCTCGACGCGCCATGACCCTCCACAGCTGTCGGTCGCATCGCATTCAAATTTCCCGTTGCTGCTTTTTGCCCTCGTCCCATACTAAAGCCAACAAATCCCCAATTACGCGCCTCTCGCACACTCAACCGCCCACCCCCAAGCCACCCTCGCCGCCGCCCGCCACGCGACTCGTTCCAGACGAGAAGATTCGATTTGCTCCACCACCAGGATGTCTTTCCTCGCCCGCCGTTCCGTCGCCGCTGCCCCGCGTGCCGCCCGCGCCTTCAGCACCACGCCCGCGCGGCCCCTGGCCAAGATCACCATCGTCGGCAACCTGGTCCAGACCCCGGAGCTGCAGGCCACGTCCACCGGCCGCGAGATCCTCAAGTACGCCGTTGCCTCCAACGCCGGCCGCGGCGACAACATCAAGACATCCTACTTCAGGGTGACCTGCTTTGACTCGGATGGCCCCCGTCGCGATTACTTCCAGAGCCTGCCGAAAGGGTCAGTATCCCCACCCCTTTGTTCACTGGGAGATCTTGGGGCCAGGTGGTGTGACGAGGAGTGGCTAATTACTTCTGATCGCTTGCAGAACCCTTGTCTACGTTGAGGGCGATGCGACCTACGACAAGTACGAGGATAGCGAGGGCAAGAGCCGCAACTCACTGAGCATAGTCCAGCGTGAGTCCCAGCTGATACCCTCAATGCTTTCTACCGCGGGATCGCGACGCTGACCGCGCATGGTCCATAGGCAACCTGGAGGTCCTCCGCAGGCCCCGTGGAGATTCTCCCCCCAGCTAAATAGAAGAGCTGAGGCACATAAATGTCTCCCAAGTGACTCGTCAGAGCTTGAGGGTTTAGGGGTGCATTACGAGTGCTTCGCGGTTCTTGTACAAGATGTTTTGCTGGTTATGAAAGGAGAGAGGAAGAATTGTAGAATTTTTTTCAGCCTCGTTTGCGATCCCCACTCTTCCGACGGCTTGCGCTTTCATATGTCACATCTTTCGTCTGCGGTATCACATACCACATTGATAATTCTCGGGTCGGGTGTATTGAGTAGTCGATGCAAACTTGAGCTTTCCGTCCTTGGCTTGATACCCCCAATGATTGACAGGCAGTCCCCTCAGATGCACGCAGGTCCTCGAGGACCTGCGGTCTCCAGATGTGCACAGCAGCTTGCCTCGCGAGTCGAACAGCGCGCTTTCTGATGGGTTGCGAGGCCACAGATCAGCAGTGATGCGCCAGTACCCGGCGGAATTGGATCTATTCCGGTCTGTTCAGCTTGTTCTGGTCTGTATAGAGACCCTCCACAGCCAGCCCCAACCCGCCTGTTTTCCAAAAGGGCACGTTATCAATGCTTTCTAAACCAAGTTGCAAGAGTCCATACAACCAAACCCGGCCGCGACGCCCCCTTCCTCGCTCTGGTCGCCCTTGGTCCTCAGCAAGTACCCCGCCTCCTCATTGTGCAGGATCTGCCCCGTGCCCTGGTCCCAGACACAGCTGCCGTAGATGCCCAGCTCGCAGATGACCCCGCCCTGCTCGAGCTTCCCGTTCCGGAGGATGATGTTGCTTACGGGCGGCGGCGTGATGAGCTCCATGAGGATGTACGACTTCCAGTGCGCCTCGGGCAACCCTTTCAGGAACGGCGGGATGGAGGCCCTGTAGCAGTTATTACCGCCGCCCTCGCGCTGCGGCTTGAGCACGTAGCGCTTGCATTCCTCTGGGTCGAGCGCCAGCCGCCGCGCGGCGGCCCCAGCCTCGCTGTCGTCCATGGGGAAGATGTTGGTAAAGGTCGCCCATAGGTCCTCCCATGCCTGCGACCCTTCGGGCACGAAGCGGCTCAGGCCCTGTCCCCTTGAGGACGAGGCGGGCGGTGTCACGAGGACCTGCTGGACCTTCTTGGCGCCCGCGAGCTGTGTGAGCACCGTCGGGCACTTGATGGCGCCCGAGCGCTCGAGGTGGTACCGCGCGTCCCAGGCCGCAGCGTCCGGGTAGTCGGATGGGCCGTAGCCCGCGCGAAGGTAGACGACGGCGACCTCGAACTCCCTGGCCGGGTTGCTGGGCAGCCGGTAGAGGAGCTGGCGCCGCGGGGTGTCGGCTATGCGGGTGCGCTGGAGGGTCTCGCTGAAAGGGAGGCGGAAGACGGGGATCCGCTGCGGCGAGGGCCCCTGCAGGGCGTACTCGAGGTGCCGCTGGTCGAAGACGTTGCGCTCGCCGTCTTGCACCAGGAAGATTATGCAGGTCTCTAGGCCGAGCTCTGACTTGGGGTATGCGTCGAAGGCTGCCCTCATGCCCCCGGCCAAGCCCTCGACGCTGTCGTTGAGGGGGAGGTTCAGGCTGGCGTGGGCTCCTGGTTGCTTGAGGGACGGATATTCGGTGTCGGCGAGGAACCTGAATAGGTGTTAACTGTTGAGTTGTGAGTTAGGAGCATGCGACCCGGTCCTACTTGTGGAGTGAGCAAGTCGACGATGATAGCCCTCCGAAAGAAGAGGCAATGGTATTGAACTCGACCTGCTTAACTTTAGGTATAGACGACGAATCTGCGGTCTCCTTGTGAACCATGTAGTCTGAGCGAAACAATCCTAAAGAGAGACTCTGCAATGCAGTCAGTACGCCATGTGTCACCACCACTCTAGACGCCACAGGTCAACTTGCCTGAACATAACCCTCCTCTTTGACCCTGGAGTGAACTTTCCACAAGTTTCCAATGAAGTCGTCTCCATCTGCAACCCTGCAATCGTCAAACTTTGAACCTAAACCCCTCAGTCGGTGATGAGCGACTCACTCCTTGACCATGTCGGCGAGAAAACCCTCATCCTGACTGACCTTGGCATAAAGCTCGTTGTATGCCGTCTGCACCGCCTTCGCCTGGTCGAAGCAGACCTTGGGGAACGGGCTCGGAAACAAGGTGACGGGGACATGGGTAGCCAGCACGCCCTCTGAATCTGTCTCGGCAGACACCAGCGAGGGTGGTGGGCGGACAGCGAGCCCGTTGGCGATGGCCCAGTCTTTGATGACCTCGACAAGCCTCGCCCTCTCGGGGCCGTCGACATCTGGAGGATAGCTCTCGGCCGTGAGAGTCTGGGTTACCATTCTGAAGGGCCTTCTTGGGTTATAAGTGATGGGAACGGGATCTAAATGCTCGTCAGTCGAGAATGAGGATTTGGATGGGTTGGACAGTGGCGCTCCATTGGTAATGCGGCCAGAAGAGCTCTATCGACAGACGTACAGAGATATTTCAAACTTCAAACAGATTGTTCCAGCGCGGGTCTAGACAGAGAAGAGGAGATCCCAAAGACCTTGTAGTGCTTGGTCCATTAGCATTATTAATCCTTTAGCTGCTCCCGAGCCCGGAGCCCACGATATACTCGGGCCTGACTGCCCCTCCCCCGGGGGGTCCTTTTACTTCCAGCGACTCAGTCCAAGCATGGCAACTGCTTGCCTCATGACAGCACTACGCTTGCTTATTCATGTCACTCGCTCTCCAGCATTACCATGTAACCAACCACTTACCACAGGGGGCAGGCAAATGGCCACTTGCTAAAAATACAGATGCAGACGCCATTATGGATAGCAAAATGGGCTGTCTGAAGAAAGGGTTTGCCATGATAACCCTGGTAACCCTCCTTATCATCGATAAGGCGGGGTAGACCAGCCCCACCAACCTTATCAGTCCAGTCGCTTCTCAGTCACATCTTAACCCGCAAGCTCGCCTGGCAGGCCAGGGTTCTTCAAGTGCGCAACGTGCAGGCCAGCGATACACTTCCTGCGGTCGCGTCACCCTCTCTGCACACAGTCGACGCGCTGCAGCAGCAGCAGGTGGTCAATTCAAGGGTGCCGCGATCTGTAGATACCTTTTCAGATTTATCACCCTGTACCTGGTTTCTTTCTAGCTTCAACGTATCCCTTCCATCTTTCCCATCTTCAGGCCCTCCGCCCAACCTCCCCCCCCCCTGCCAACACTAGGCAGCCCTTCTTGGCAGCAGTTCTGTCTTTCTACTGGTGTTTCGAGACGAAGCGTCCTGCCACAGCAACCCTGGATCGCACACCCGCTGGGCACGCGTCCGACCACCGTCCTCGACCACCACCCAGCGGCCTGACAACTGAATATCACCACTGCTGTCGCCACCACAACCACTGGATTTAAACCGCCAGTTCATGGGCCTCCTCTCAACGTATCTTGCTCCACCGATTCGGTTACTAAACTGAACGTCTTCAACTGACTCACCACCCACTAGCGTCTTCCACCTCCTTCCTCTCGTTCAATGCCAACTATTTTCGAGGAGACGCCACTCCAGTGTCATTCTTGCTAGCCAGGTGAGCAGACTAGATCTGGACACCAGGCTGCCCCGTTTGCCTCTTCCCCAACTCCTCTCCTCTGAAGCTGGTGGACTTGGAGCCAAGTCGGAGGCCCCGTCTGATGCCCCTTGAATCCTCTCTTATGGCATTTGCACCTTCACTTCCTTCAGCCATTCGCAAACGATCTCGTCCTATTAAAAAAACCGACATGCCCCGCAAAATCTATTTACATGCTGCAAACATACCTTTACACATTTCCAGCAGTCCAATTCTTCACCATTCCCCTCCCACTCGACCCTACCTATGAGGATGATGAGTCCCCAACAATCCCCTTTGTCCTCGACGGGCAATACAAAGAGAATTATAATACTAAGCCTCGCCTGACTTACATCATTCCCCACAGTTGATCGGCGTATCCGCCAAACATGGCTCTGGCAGAGGGCGACGACCCCTTTGACTGGGAGATAGACCGCGTGGTCCAGGAACTCTGTACCTCTGATCGCAGCTGGACCCCTACTCCTCGCGCCAAGCTGCCTGATCCAGAGTATTTAGCCCAGAAGTTGATTGAGGGTGAATACGACGGGGAGACTCTGCTAGCAACTCCAGAGGATGACCTCTGGAAAGACCTGCGCATTATGAAGGCCAAGTTCAGGGTCAACATTCGCCATGCAATTGCCCAGTTCGTTTCGCGGAGCCCCAAGTACAGGAAGTATTTGGCATCCTTGAAAGATCAGGATGCTGACTCCGGCGCGGAGACCACCGAGGCTCCCCAGCAGGCCTTCACGCCAATGTCTGACACCAGTGTACCAGCGCTAGTGCCAGCTACTGCGCACCCCGTTGAGACAATCGAGAATGGAGTCGACACTCCACAGATCGATGAGCACCCTGATGAGCCGCCCAAGAAGAAGGTGAAGCGCCTGGAAATCTCATCCATGACCACGACAAGTCGACCTGCCAATGCAGATCAGGCCTTCAACGCTGCACCCCTCCCCACTGAGCTAGATACCATCAAGCACTCCTTGGAGGTAACAGCACGAGCATCACAGCAGAGGGAGGTGGTAGAGGGTCTCCCGTTTGATTCCGAAATGGACATCAGGCAGTGTGAGAGCGGCCCTGGGGCATACTGGGGAAATGGCAGGCTCCCTAGATCAGGCATTATTGAAGCCTCAACTTCCACAGACAATGGTGTGAGCTTTGGCTGGGGGCGTCCCAGGATCATTGGCAGGGCCAAAAAGAAATATGTTGCCGACAAGCTGAAGGCATATCTCCGCCGCCCAAAGCAAGCAGTCGATGATAAGGCCAACGACATCTTACCACTGTATGGGCAGTCTGACGACGAAGAGTACTTCTCCGAGTTAGAAAAGCTCATGGAAGAGGAGGAATTGGAAGAGCAGGAAGCAGATCAAGATCTCGGCCTCCTAGATGCATCTCAGATAGACGAGATCCTCAAGCAGATGGTGGATGCGTGTACCACCCACTGGCATGAGAAGCAGCTCCCCAAGGAGAACCACAAAGCCTACAAGATGTGGAAAGATGTCCGCAGACACGGTACCAGAGCTAGCACCGTCAAAGCCATGTCCGAAGAGCTCTGGAAGGGGCGGACACGCCTTGAGAAGACACTGGCGCAGATGAAAGACAACCAGTACAAGACGGAGTCCGAGCTTCGTGGCATGTCTGACTTCTTGCAGCCGGATGTCGACAAGATCGAGCACATCAAGTGGCTTATTGCCGTGCTCAATAGCCCACACGCGCCGGAGCGCATCGTCCAGCCGAAAGCACCATCCCAGAAGAAGCCCAAGACGAGGCGCAAAGACGACATCGATCTCTGGAGTGACGACGAGCTGGAGGAAGAGATACGGGACTTCATTGTCGAAGATGACCCCTACGAGAATGTCGCCCGTCGAGAACAGCCCCTAGACTACCAAGACGATGATGACGACGAGGTCGTGGAGGTCTCGGGCGTACCGCAGAATCCTGCTGGCAGCTTCATGTCTCGCGCCAGTGAAGACATCGAAATGCACGACTTGACCCATATCGATGACACGCCTTTCCGGAATAGAGGATACACTCTGATCGACCTGGTTACCCCCACAAAGCCGAAGCGAGGACCTGCGACACCACGGAAGTCTGGTAATTTCACAAAGCAGGCTGCGTGGCCGGCTGACGAGAAGTTTCCCCTAAGTGACCCAAAGGCTATTGCTAACAAGGGCTCTTTACACTGGGAGAAGAGACGTGACATTGAGCGGCTCATTGTGACAAACTTTTCAAACCTGCAGCCGAGCAGAAGGCGTGATGTTTTCGACAGCATCATCACCCTGCAGAGCGAGGACAATCCGGCTGATGTACTATGGAAAGACTATATCGAGTATGCTTGCGATCACTTCCAACGCGCAGGAGACTGGGCCAAAGGCTCAAGAGAGAAGAATCGATATGAAACGGCGGCTGTGCTTACGAGACAATTCGGCATCTATCTGAACAAGCACTCGAGGGAAGCAACATTTTTCAAATCCCATATGAATGGTCCAGCTTTGGTGGAGTATCTCCAGGCAGGAAAGGCACATCTCCCTGAATTCTTCGACTTACTCAGACAACTAGCCCCCTACTTTGGCTTCAAGGAGGAGAAAGATGATCCCGTCTCAACCGATGAGGAGGAAGACGCCCCCGAAGCCTCTCACGCAACTATCGCCGAGACTAAGAGAGAGCCGGCTGGATCTTCGCAGGATGTGAGGAAGAGGGAGCGGCGACGCCAGAAAGAGCAAATGCAGCGAAGAATGCAGCTCCGACAGCAAGTCCAGGGCTCACAGCTGCCAAGCGAGAAGTCCCGCCTCATCATTAACGAGTCCAAGCTGGAGGACCAGAACCTGGTATATATTCACGACCATATAGCCGGGCGTATCAAGGATCACCAGATTGATGGAGTCCGCTTCATGTGGGATCAACTCTTGTCAGACGCGAAGCAGGGATGCCTTCTCGCCCATACAAGTAAGCACAATCCTTTTCTCTCAGTGTTCCGCATCTATCACGTGTTTGACGTCACTAACAAGAAGTAGTGGGTTTGGGAAAGACGATGCAGGTGATCACACTCCTGACAGCAATTCAGGAGGCAGCGAAGTCCGAAGACCCGAAGATCTCGTGCCAGATCCCCGACCATCTGAAGGTGTCCAAGACACTCATACTCTGCACCGCCAGCGTGGTTCAGAATTGGGTAGAGGAGCTCCTGATGTGGGCACCTGAGGGGGTGCTCTGGCCCATCAACTCCGTGAGCTCTGACATGCCCGAGGACGAGCGCACTGAACGGATTCAAGAGTGGGCAGGAGATGGTGGCGTCTTGGTGATTGGGTACGGAATGCTCACATCGGTCGCCAAACGGGAGGACTTGCGCTCCCTGATACTGGAATCGCCCTCGATTGTCATTAGCGACGAGGCACACCTTTTGAAGAACGAAGGCTCAAAGAGAAGCGGAATTGCCAGGCAATTCAGGACGCACAGCAGAATTGCCCTGACAGGATCGCCATTGGCTAATAATGTTGATGAGTATTATGCCATGATCGAATGGTATGCCCATTCCACACTTCGCCCGTCCTCTGTATACATTGAATGCTGATGTCTGTATAGGGTGGCACCCGGTTTCTTGGGCGAGAAGAAGTGGTTTAACTCAGAATACAGCTCACCGATTTCCGATGGGCTCTACGAGGACAGCAGTGGCACCCAACGAAGAAAAGCCAAAATCCGCCTGGCGGCGCTCACAAGGATCGTGGAGCCCAAGGTGCAGCGGAAGACGGTTGGCACCCTCAAGGACAGCTTACCGCCGAAGACGGAGTACATTGTCTATCTCGACATTAGAAATGTGCAGAGGGCAATGTATCTGTTCTACCTGGATGCCGTCAGGGGGATCAAGGGGACAGGGGACAACCAGTCCACGGTGATGTGGGCTTTGATAAGGAATCTTGGCTTGCTACTTGCACACCCGCTGATTCTTGAACGGGTTTTGAGGCAGAAGCTGCAGGGAAGCGGGCAGCCGGAATCCAATAATGTCGGCAACAGCGATGACAGTGAAGACACTTCCGCCGTGGTGTCTTATCAAGCGGCCTCAGCAACTCTGGACGCCCTTGCCGCTCATCAAGGCTACACGGACCTCAAGAGCTCTTTCAAGATGTTGGCGCTATTCAAGATCATCGAGCAGACCACTAAGCTGGGAGAGAAACTCCTAGTCTTCACCCAAAGCATTCCCTCCCTGGACTTCATCGAGACGATCTGCAGACAAAAGAAACTGCTTTATAAGCGACTTGACGGCAAAACCGGTGTCAACAAGCGCCAGCAGCAGGTGAAGGCCTTCAACGAAGGCAATGGGCAGGTCTATTTGATTTCGACAACGGCAGGCGGCGTGGGCCTCAACATCTACGGCGCGAGCCGTGTTGTCATATTTGACTTCCAGTTCAACCCAACCCATGAGCAGCAAGCGATTGGTCGAGCATACCGCATCGGTCAGACCCGGCCGGTGATTGTTTACTGGCTAATCTGTGACGGCACCTTTGAGAAAACCTTGCACAATGGGCAGGTCTTCAAGAACCAGCTGGCGTCCCGAGTCGTGGACAAGAAGAACCCGTTGCCCAAAGCGAAGTCGCTAAGGGAGTACTTCACGGAGCCGCGGCAAGTGGAGCACCAGGACATGACAGAGTATTTAGGGCGAGACGTTATCCTCGACGCTTTGCTTCTATCGGAGGACACCCGCGAGGGCATCTCGTCCATCAACACCACAGAAACTTTTGAGGAAGAAGATACGCAGAACCTGGAGGCCGACGAGATCGCTCAGGCAAATGAGCTGGCGCTGCAAATCTCTCGGAAGAACAACCCAGCAGAGGAGACCCTCATTGGCATGCCCCCGCAGCCATCCGGACAAGTACGGGAGGTTCCAGTTTCCCCCCCTTCACACACTTTTGATTTTGCTGCTCTGTTTTCCCCTGCGCTTCCCTTGTCCCAATCGGTTACTGCTCAAGTTCCAGCATCTACGGCTTTACCACTCACTGGTCAAGCCGCCACTGCTCCTACAAAGCCAGACGCTCGGACGCGTTCCGTCTCTCCCCTGTCTCTTCTGGGGTATGGGAGCAGCGCTGTTGCTCAATACCGGCCGGTGTCCCTCCCTCCTGAGTTTCTGTCTATCTCTGCTTCCTCGCCAATGGACCTCGAGTTTACGGTGAACGATCCCAATGCTGATTTTCTAGCACAGGCTGTACCTACAATTCCCGCTGCACCTGGCACCGCAGGACCTAAGGATCATCATCATCAATACAAATTCTACCAGCCGGGATTGGCTGCACCAGCCGATAACGGGCAGATTTCACATCAGTACCATGGTGCAAATGGCCCGGTTGATTTCAGCAATCCGCGTGACGACCTAGCACCTCGTGTGCTCGCCCGGGATGGCCCATCCATAGATGACCCGTTTATAGACTTTGGCCCAAGACATTCGCCATCTGGTGCTGCTGCAGCACATGGTCTAGCGAGGGCTGATATTGAATCTGGAATGCCCCCCGTCGGCATGAAAACCTCGCAGAGCGGCAGCGCTCCGATGATAGCGGCTGACTCTGGGCGACCTCGTGCGCTGCAAGATACGTTGCCCAGCTCGATGTTCGGCATGCAGCGTCAACCAATCTCTAGTATGGCATCCCCAGATAGCACCACTATCGAATCCAACAGACCTATGGGCCTTGAATCAGCGATGTCGAGGCCCTTCGCGTCTCCTGGAACCAGGCATGATGCACAGGGGGATTTCCGCGAGGAACT
Organism: Stenocarpella maydis; assembly: GCA_002270565.1. Classification (NCBI taxonomy): domain Eukaryota; kingdom Fungi; phylum Ascomycota; class Sordariomycetes; order Diaporthales; family Diaporthaceae; genus Stenocarpella; species Stenocarpella maydis. Next base: position 275,670 of record NQMI01000003.1, on the reverse strand, counting down.
GAGAAAGCAGGCGAGTTTACCTTTCAAGAAAGATGTGCCGAAAATCACCGACCAGATCAGCAAACACATCAAGGGAGGTGGCCTCGTGCAAAACAGCACATGGACTAGGCTCACGGCCCTTATTCGGAACCGCCAGGATCGTGCAGATGCAATCCTCAGTGGGACCGTTTCGGCCCAGACTCTGGCCACGGCTAATGACCCCAAGTCTGACTTGGAGAGTCTCTTGGATGGACTCAGCTCGACACGACAGCCTCGGGATGAGAAGCGCAAGAAGGATCCTGACGTAGGCGACCCTCTCTGATCTTTGCGCCTCCTGGTGTTGCCTCGACGTGGGCTAACGTTCACAATTTTCAGCATCCTCAACGGTTCTTGCAGCGGTCCATGACTGGCGACAACCAACGCCCCTCAAAAAATAGCCAGAAAGAAAAGGACATGGCGGTTCTCAGGGAAGTATGGAAGAACAGAAAGTCTTACCGGCAAGATGGCCCGCAGAAGCAGCCAAAGGTGAAGGTTGAAAAGGCTGACCGACGGCCGGAGACTATGCCATCTGACAGGCGTGGAAAATCGATCTCAGACCCTTTCATCATTGACGACTGATCTGTCCCTAATATCACCGCCTCATCCCATCCACAATTTTCCTCTGCGTTTCTCATTATCTCGCTAGTTTAAAATTTGACGTCAGGCTTTCCTTTCGGAGTTGATCTCAAAGATACCCTCTGGTCCACTGCGAATTTGCTATGGTTAGGCATTGCTTTAGTACTCGTGGGTAAGATGGTGTGAGGGGATCTTGGCATGGCGGGATCATCTCTGGAGACTTTACTGGACATTGGCGTTCTGGACTCAAAAGAATCTGGTTGTGTCGCTGGTTGTCGCAGGAGCCGGCCTGGCGCATTGGCTGGGCATTTCCGTCTACTGGAGGGACAGCTTTTGCGGAATTTTTCATCTCTTGCCCACTATACGCCGAGGGCACATCGCACGCTGACCGCCAGAGTAGGCGCCGATAGTTGGTCAATCGAGCAAGCATCATAGGCGTTGCTCTTGGGAGAGGCTGTGGCTGTGGTGGGTAGGCAAAGCAATTCTAGAGCAAGCAAAGGTAGTGTCTTCAAACTATGTACAAGACAATAACTTTCGAATGTTTTCATTCGCGCTTATGAATCGATCTCCTTTTGGGCGTAAGTCACTAGCTAGAATGCCTAATGTCTGAAGTAGCTGGATTGGCAGGCATATATAGCCCATTGTTTGCGAGCCCAGTGGCAGAGTGCATACGCCTCTCTTTGGAGAGCAGAACAAGGCTTTGTTTATTTGATGGTTTGCCTGGTGATGACTGTAGTTGCCTATGGCCCCTTGAAATTCCCCGGCAGTGCACGGGTGATAATAACCAGAATCATTCTGAAGAATCAACATCGGTCAGAAGTTAGGATCGCTCTCGACTATCTTATTTATTTATCTATTTATTATTTAAACAAGTAAGCTGACACACTACGTCTATCACAGCATACCAGAATCAAGCTACAGCATATCCAAGGGTCACTGAGTGGGCGGAAGTCATGTGCTGTCGACATGAATAATGGTATGTGTCTAATCAATGACACACAGTCACAGGGAAAAGCACATGGGCCTGAAAAGATTTTGTGGCAGTTGTATCGCTCGGCAGGCGATGCCAAAGATTTTATTGATAATTGTGAGGTACGCAACCGCCCATCGCATGCAAATATATCCAGGAGAGATCCCGGTAGCAGTATACGCGGAGATACGTGAGATCACATCTAGCGAGGACGGATGGACCGGATTTTTGAAGTTGGGCACTCCATAGTGTCAGAATGTAAAAGTTCAACGCATCGATCGACCCTCGTCTCTTATACTTGGGTCACTGTCGCCCGCTCGAGAGAACGTGATTTTGGCCTGGTGAGCTCCCCTTCGGTTCGTGGTTGGCAACAGGCCCGTGCATTCGCGCAAGGCACACAGACACCCAAACTCAGGCAACAGGGCTCACCGTCCTGACCGCATCGGCCTCACGCTCGAGCAGCGCCTCCAGGACCCTGCCGTTGGCCAGCTCGCTGCCGCTCTGGGCCCGGATCTCCTTGACGTTCTCCTCGATGCCGAGCTGCGCGTCGGTCCAGAGCGGGGTGTCGGCCTCGGCGTTGGCCTCGCCCACGCCGATGAAGCCGCCCTCGGCCGCCCACTCGCTGGTGCGCTTGATGCCGAGCTCGGTCCAGATGGCGTCGACGGCGTTGACGAGGTGGTCACGCAGCTCCTTGGTGTGGCCTGGGGTGGGCGTGATGCGGAGCCGCTCCTGGCCGACAGGCACGGTGGGGTAGTTGATACTCTGCACGTAGATCTGGTACTTCTGCAGCAACATGTCGGAAGCCTTCTTGGCAACCTCGGCGTTGCCAACCAGGATAGGGATGATGTGGCTGGGGTTCGGGATCACGGGGATGTCGCGCTCGTCAAAGGCGGCCTTGACGGCGCGGGTGTGGAGCTGTTGCAGCTTTCGGTCGCCGTGGTAGTTCATCTGGTACTCTATGGCGGCCTGCGCGCCAGCCATGGTGGCTGGGGGCAGGGAGGTGGTGAAGATGAAGCCAGGGGCAAGCGAGCGGATCATGTCGACGAGCTTGGAGGTGCCGGCGATGTAGCCGCCGACGCAGCCGTAGGCCTTGCCGAGAGTGCCAGTGATGATGTCGACGCGGTCCTGGACGGTGCCGCGGGGGCGGCCCTGCTTGTGAGCCTCGAAGTCGAGGTGCTCGGCAACGCCGGCTCCGTGTGGGCCGTACATACCAACGGCATGGACCTCATCGAGGAAGGTGATGGCGCCGTACTTGTCGGCGAGATCGCAAATCTTCTCGATGGGGCCAATCGAGCCGCACATGCTGTAGACAGACTCAAAGGCGATGATCTTGGGGACGTGCAAGGGCAGGGCAGCCAGCTTGACCTCGAGGTCCTCGACGTCGTTGTGCTTGAAGACGATCTTCTTGGTGCCGGAGTGCCTGATGCCCTGGATCATGGAAGCATGGTTCAGACTGTCGGAGAGGATGACGCAGTCGGGCATCCTGCTCCCCAGGGTGGCCAGGGTGGCATCGTTTGCGACGTAGCAGGAGCTGAAGACGAGGGCAGCCTCCTTTGAGTGCAGCCTCGCAATGGTTCCCTCGAGTTCCACAGCATGCTTGTTGTGGCCCGAGATGTTCCTGGTGCCACCGGCGCCAGCGCCGTACTCGTCCAGGGTCTCGTGCATCCTGCGCAGGACGTTTGGGTTGCGGCCCATGCCCAGGTAGTCATTGGCACACCAGACGGTGACCTTGTCCTCCCTGTTGGCCATGTGGGCGCGGGGGAACTCCTTGGCCAGGCGGTTGATGTTGTTGAAGTAGCGGTAGGACTTGTCCTCGTGCTTCCTGTCAAGCTCGGCATTGTAGTAGGCCTCGTAGTTGAACTTTGCGTCGGCATTGATGGGATAGACAGCAGGGGCGGCGGCGTGGGGACGGGGAACAGCAAGAGGGGCGTGGGCTACAGAGACGAAGAGATGGTGGGTCAGCGCAGAGACGGGTGGGCAGCGGCCAGAGAAGAGGTTGGCGGCCCGGGGGGGGGGGGCAAACTCCCCGTTCCACACCTTACCACCCCTTCTCGGCGCGGCCCGTTGGAGCGGCTGCCGTGCACAGCGCTTGGAGGACGGGCGGCGTGCCTGGTGGAGACGGAGCGAGCGGACAGGGGGCGATGCGGTGTGTGCCGTGGTGCTGAGGCGGCGACCTTTGCGGACTGGACGGCGAGGGCCTTGCCCATGACGGGGCAGCGGTAGGCGAGGCCCTGCAGACGGGACATTGTGCCTCCGCAGGGCGACGACGTGGCCTTTGCGGCGGGGCGCGTCGAGGTGGAAAGGGCTCGCAGGGTGGCGGGCGAGGCCTTCTTCATGAAGGGGCACATGGCCTTGGACTGCCGGAGAACAGCGTCCATGATGGCGGGGTCAATTGGGTGGCGCGGGTTGTTCAGACTGGCACGAGTGGTTCTGTAGGTGAAGCCGACGTCTTCGGGGCGAGACAGGGAGACGGAGAGCGCAGGAGGGAGGACGAGAGAGAGGGGGGGATGGCAAATAATAAAGTAGACCATGTGGACTACGGAGTATTGCAGTCGAGTCGGGTCGGCCAGTCGGGAATTCTGAGCAGAGAAAACCAGGGGAGGGGGCTTAACAGCCTCAAACTGTAAATGACCTGGCTGAGGTCAGACCTTGGGCACCGCCCGCAACCAAAAGAGGAATGGCATTCCAGAGCTACGACTTGTTCGGATTACGAAACTGACAATGCGCCGTGGCAATTGTCATTTGTCTGTGGTTGACAATGCCAGCGCCAACGACAGTAGTCAGTTGCCAACGACAGTAGTCAGTTGCCAACGACAGTAGTCAGTTGCCAACGACAGCAGCCACGCAGTGACCACACGACCGATGGGTGCAGAGGAGAAAAGAAAAAAAAAAACAAAAGAAAAAAAGGGTCTCTCGCGACCCCACACTCGGCCACCATCTTCGGCGCCGAAAGGCCCACGACAACAGTAATCGACCCTGCCCTATTGGCCCCTCACCTGCAGTGGCTCACTGGGATCCAGCCGTCACATAGCACATGTGCGTCCAGCCGGTGCCCCCCAGGAGAGGAAACAGGCCAACTCCCGAGCATCCCGGTACTGACGACCTTGTACCTGCGCTGGTACTACCCCACGAGTCAGGTACCCAGTACCCCATCCGTCGCCTTCACTACTGCGCATGTACAGTATCTACCCTTGCTTTAGCCTCGGTCATTGTCAGACAAAAGGCCTCCGTCGAACCATTTCCGTCACTTATTTGCTAATTTTATTAGCTTTCCCTGGTTACCATGTATCTACCGTGTATCTACCGTTGTATCTACTATGTATCTACTTAAGCAGGCACTCTTGCTCTGATGCCAGGCACTGGCTGTCTCGAGTGTACAAAGACCTCCGAGTGCTCACATCAGCAGTCGTGGTACGCATTTACGCTTGTACGCCTGCGCGTGTCTGCTCTCTCACTTTCGGAAAAATAAGCCATGGTGCCTGTACCATCCAACCCCTGACTCCCAGGCCAATCCCCCACCGCCCGTCTCCCTGCTCGCATCATCCCAGCCTCACCGTCCTGTGTTGAGAGCTGAGGAACCTGGGCCACCTCTCGCTCTCAGTCCTGACCCCGCCACTCATCCAAGTTTAAGCGAGCCTTTCACATATACCATCAAACATGACATCCTTGGGAGGAATCATTGCCCCGTCCTACGGACCAGTGATAGCTCAATATACTTCACCAGAAAGAGAGCAGCCAATAACAAGTTGCAAGAGCCTCATGACAAAGTGATGGGTGTGTTCGCTGTGTTAACATTTCAGTTTTGTTCCCAGCCGTCCGTCTCGCAACACAGGGATTGCTTTGCTTCCTCAAGCTCCCAGAGGTAACCTAGAGGCTACTTCATCATTAGAACGACTGAAGCTATCTGGAGACCGGGTTGGACTGTATAGGGACTACTGTCTCTCGAATTCCTCCCTCAAATCCACCCAAACAGGCCTGGGAAATGGGAAATGTCTATCGAGCATATTGCCAGTCTCATCCCATCGACAATGGACTCTTTATCAATAACGACACATGAGGTTTTGCTGGCCCGTTCGGCGGGCCAAACTGCAGTTTGCCTGGCCCTGGCGTGCAAGTGGTATTGTATAGTGTTCGATGCGCCGCCCAAGGATTCCGCCCGGCACGATCATTGTTCTTGGACTCGGTGGCAGTCGAGTGGGAAAGGAGTAGTAGCCATCTGATACCCGACTTTTCGCGAGGTGTCCGTTCTATAGGTGTCTCTGCCGGTAGTGTCTCCAGAATGGTTCTGTTACTCACATGTGAAACATACTTCTGATAGTCCCAATTTGGGACCCAAGATGGGAGTAATGGTCTGGACGAACCGTATGAGGAGCTCCCTGCCTCACATCAATTCAAACTTGCCGAGCCCATCACAAACAATTCTATAGGGGGATGTGGCTACGCTGCAGTAAGTACAAGGCAAAACAACCGGTACGAAGATCCAACGATTTATGGTTGTGTTATGTCTGGCGATATAACTACTGGTATGCAATTCCCAAACACGAAGCTATTGGCCCAGAATACATACGAGCTTATTGTATACGTAGTTGCAGTGACTTGCACCATAGGCGCTTTCTGGCCTGCCCTACCACTACCTCAGCTCGCCGACATCTCCCGTTGCTCTCCCCTGCTCGACATACGCAGGCTCCTCCTGGTAGACACCATACTTGTACCTGCTTCCAGTGTGGTCATCCCGTAGCCCCCTCTGGCCCTTGCCGTAGATTTTCTCCCGTGCCGTGAGCTGCTCCTCCAGCGGGCCCGGGTAGAGGCCGCGCCTCCTCAGCTCCGGCACAAGCAGGTCGACGACCTCCTCGAACGTCCCCGGCGTCGTCACGTATCCGAGGTTAAACCCGTCCACGTCCGCCTCCCGCACCCAAGCCTCGAGCTCGTCTGCGACCGTGTGTGGGCTCCCGACCGACACGGGGCCTAGCCCGCCGATGCACGCACGTTCTGCTACCACTCGTGGCGTCCACTTAGGCACCTCCTCGCTCGTGGTCGTAAAGCTGTCCAAGATGCTGCGCACCTTGTGCGCCTCCAGAGAATCCGCTGCCGTGATCTCCTGGTCCAGCGGGATCTTTGAGATGTCGATGCCCGTCCACCCGCTGAAGAGCACCAGCCCGCCGATGACAGACGCGTACTTCTTGAGCTCCTCATACTTCTCCTGCGCCTCCTCGTCCGTGCGCCCGATAATGGGCGTGAACGTTGCGAAGAATTTGATCGACCGCGGGTCTCGGCCCTTCTCCGCTGCAAGCTCCCGGATCTTCTGTACCTTGGGACGTAACACGGCTCTGCAGCATTGAGAGTCAGCGTTCAAAGAACCATGGAAGGAGTTTCATCCAAACACAGCATGGGTCGGGCCATAGTGTGGCCATAGCATTTGAGACAAAGGCTCCGGGAGTGAGTTCCTTATTCCAAAGCGGGTTAAAAATGACTCCAGAAGCTGCTTACGGCGAGTGCGATGACACAAAGATGGCCTCGGCGTGCGTTGCCGCGAACTCAGAGCCCGCAGGCGACGTCCCCGCCTGGAACAGAAATGGTGTTCTCTGAGGAGAGGGGTCCACGATATGCCGCGTGTCCAGATTGTAGTACTGCCCGTGGTGGTGAATGGTGCGGATCTTGTCTGGGTCTGCGTAGCTGTCGTTCTTCGGATCTGGATCTATTGCGTTGTCCGCCCATGACCCTTCCCACAGCCTTCCCACCGGGCCCTTGTCAGCTTTCGACAACCCGGTCCTAGAATTACTACTATCAGGTACTGGCGAGCCCCAGACTCACTTATAGAGAACGCGCAGGTACTCGTCTGCCTGACGATACCTCTCGTCGTGGTCGATGGGGCTGTCCAGCCCGATGGCCTTGAAAGCAGCCTTCTTCCACCCGGTCACGATATTCCAACCAAGGCGGCCACGAGTGAAATGGTCAAGTGTCGAGAATCGCTTGGCCAGAAGGAATGGCGGCTCAAACGAGGTCGACGCTGTGATTCCAAAGGCCAGGTTCTTGGTCACAGCTGCCATGGCAGAGATCGGCTATATTTGAGCAGTCAGATAAAGACACATGATAGATGATGGATCAAGGTCTCATATCACTCACGATAGTTGGATCCGTCATGGGCCACTGTGCTGCCCGTCTTATACAGTTGTCAAGTGAGCCCTCATACGTATCGTACCCCCCATACGTATCGGCCAGGAACAGAGCGTTGATCCCGCCCCGCTCCAGCAACTTTGCGAGGTTGATCCAGTAGTCCAGGTCTCTCTTCGTCGCCGACTTGTCTTTAGGGTTCTGCCCTTGCGTCAGGAATAAGTATAGATAGCGCACACCTGCTGGTGCCTTTGCACAGTGTGCACTAACCTTCCACTGCCCAGGCGACAGATGTCCTATCGTTGACACTGCAGCATTAAGAGTCAGCTTTTAAAGAACTATAAAATGAGGCTTTATAAATACAGCATAAATCAGGGCACAGTGTGGTTATAGCGCTCAAGAAACAGGCTCCAGGGGAGAGTTTGTTATTCCTAAGTAGGTTAAGAATAACTCCGGAAGCTGCTTACTGTCGAAGGCGTTGAGCAGAATGTGCTTCCTGCCATTTCCAAGGTCATGCTGACCATCCTCCTGCGTCGTGCTGTCTGCCATGGTATTGTTAAACACGTTAGATGTAGGGCCCCTAGATGGCGAGTATTTGCTCAGTCATAGGCTGGTAGCTCGAGTATGAGTATGCTGCATCATCATGTAGGTATATCATGTCCGCGAGGAGCTCCGGACCCCGCGCCGGGACGGAAGGGCTCTCGTCGTTGGATTGCACCATCCGGCTTCGCAGGGTGCTCATTGATATGTCGTGATGGTATCTCCGAAACTCGGCAGTCGGCTCCCACGCGGTCGCCAACCAGGCTGTGCCTAGCGTGCCAGCTCCGGATGCTGCCATCTTGCAGCGCGATGGTGTGATGCCTGGATCAGCAAGATTGTGACACCACTTGGGTCCGAGGCTCAGATATTATGCAATGAGGAACGCGCGTCTTCGACCAAAGCATTTTTGTACTGGCTAAACTATTGTACTCGATTTTTGGTGTTGAGATTCCGGCATAATTTAGCTAGTATAATTGGCGATTGTGCCTGACCCAGCGCCTTGCACAACAAATTTAATTTTGTGTCGTCTTGATTCGTAATCACAGTTGTTCTCCCGATGCATAATTGCCTGCCCAAGAATTAGACGACATCGGCCTTGGCCACATCTGCGCTGGGGATTGCGGCCACTCCTTGGGTGTCTGAAGCCTCAGTTCCAACAGTGCCTGCGGTTGATCTGCAATACTCAAGTTAGTCGCGGGGATTTGACTGGGTTACAGGAGGCGAAGCGTACTCTTCACGCTTGAGCCAAATGCGTATGAGGTGTGCCAGGACAATCAGGCAGATAGCATTTGCCAAGACGAATGAATATCCCTTTGTGAACCGCGGCGCCTCCACGGTCTGGAACACCAGCAGTGGCGTCCAAGCTGTAGTTGACTGTGAGACCGCATTGATGAGAACCAGCGTGAAAGCGCGCTGTGCTGGTGATCCCCTAAGCTGGTGGTTAACCCAGCCGTACAGGACGCTGGACATGGCCACGGCGGAGTAGGTCGTCGCGAACGCGAACCAGAGTGCCGGCTCCGGAACCTTCCAGACAACCAGGATAATCAAGCCAATGATATTCCAGACGTGTGCTGCTGTAATGGCCCACGCTGGTCCAAGGAATAAATCCGATGCAAAACATATCAGTAGGGTGTAGAGGATGCCCAGCGCTGGGGATATGGTACCGAGCTCATTGACCTTCGGGGTTGAGTACCGATTCAGGCTTTTAATCCACAGAAGGAACCCTCCCGTTGATGTGTTTATGCTGCCGTTCCAAAAGAATATATCGAGCCATATGAGGGCCCAGAACTGCCACTCTGTAGCAAGCTGCTTGATCCCGCGCCATTGGAATTTGCCTGTGGTCGCGTGTCCAGCCCTCTTCAGGCGCTGTGCCGCCAGGTCGATATCCTTCTGCTTGAGGAACAACCTGTTTGGCTTGTCTGGCGTTCCAGGCAGGATGAAGTACCCGAGGATCCTTTATGCAGAAGATTCAGCTTAAGATCCGTTGAAAATATGAGGACGCTGGAGAACCCCCCCCCCCNNNCCCCCCAAACCCAGCCCACCGACATGTGAGCTTTGCCAACCCAGCTGGCGGCCACGCCGTAACATGTAGGCAGGTAGAACACAAACACCAGGGACTCGCAGACTTACCCAATAGGGATCGTGACGAGGGCACAAATCACATACATCCACCTCCATCCTGCCAAACCGTTCACATTGTGAAGAGAGGACGAAGCACCAGCTTGAATCAGTCCAGCGGTCAAGGTCCCAAGCGTCAGCCCAACGTAAAACACGCCGCCCCGCCTAGCGATCTCATCACCTCTGTACCATGCGCCGAATATGTAATGCATAGCCGGGAAAAATGCTGCCTTTTCCAGAAGTCAGAGTTTGCGCAAATTAAAGGGGACACTGTCACAGGTGGTGTGGGTAACATTGCAAAGGATCTGCGCAGTAGCACCTACTTCGAACCAGCCGACAAGAAAGCGATAGGCCGCGACCTCGGCGAAGCTATTGGACCGGAACTGTAACAATGTGAATATTCCCCAGCAGACGTCGAGGAACGGGATAATCCAATTCATCGGAAACAAGGTAAAGAGGAACATGAATGGGATTTGGCCCACAACCGCGCCAACTGTGTACATGGTCTGTAGCTGGACCAGTTCGTTGCCCATGAATCCGAGATCATCTTTCATTCCGGAGACATATGCATTGTCTGATCGTTGATTTCCCATGCGTCAGAAAAGTCTGCTTCAACTGGCAGTCTGCGCTCGGGGATAGCTCGTTCACTCACTCAGATTTGCCTGGTCGATATACTTGGTCCAGTATGCAAGAAAAGCATACGGCACGATGAGTAGGTCGAGCTTGAAGATGAGCTTTCTCTCCTCGTGCGTGTCATCGTCCGCGAACCATTGTATCCGCCACCAGGGCTTTCGTCCGTCTTCTGCCATCTTGTCAGTTTTGGCGCGGCGCGCAGAATGTACATGTATAAAGCTGGCGAGAAAATATCAAGGGTCACATGGGCATTGACTGCTCAAGTGCTGAAGTACCGGCAGCCTGGGCCGCATTATCGACTTTAAAACGTTCCGTGAATGCCACCGAATCCCCACTTGATGCTCCGTTATAATTGATCAGAGCCGGTTCGCAGGGCAAGGGTTCACCTTGCCCGCCGTCAAAGGTGCTGGTTACAAAGTCTCCATAGCGGCGTGTGCGACATTCGGCTGCGTCGATAAGTACCGATAATGCTGCAGATTCCCAGCTTGGTCACTTTCTTCCGATATGCGGATGGGGGGGATGGTGTCAGGTGTCGTGCTTAGATCGCCATTCTTGGCGTGCCGGGGGTGGGGGTCCCGGTCCTCTGCTGTGATAGTCTGGCTGCATTTGTTCCAAATATCACGTCATTGCCTCTGTGAATATGCTCCTCCTTTTTCATGGTCGGTTCTCCTAAGCTTCCACCGGCGCTGAGAGGGGAACAGGCAGCGGGCGGCGAAGCCTCGTCACTATCTCCATGTAGTCCGCCTCGTTGTCATCCGTGATGATTCCGTGCCGAACAAAGAAATCCACCATCACCATTGCCGTATTAGCCTTGAACTCGCCGTTGGAAATTGCCTCCTTGACGGTCTCAACATCCCACAGGTAGAACTGCTCGACCTCGTCGTCCCTCGGCTTCGGCACCATCGTCTCCGCCTGGTCTGCGGGCACCTCGAGATCATACACATATATGACATCGGAAACGCAGAGTCCTATGTCATAGCCACCAACCGCCGCCTGCTGGTCCTGTCCACCACCGCTGCCTGTCTGCGTGACATAGCTCACAACGCCGACGGCCTTGACGTGTTTGCTCACAAAGTCCTCGGGTAGAGACGCCTCCTCATCCGACTCGTGCACGATGCACTCCAGCGGCGACTCCTCAGCCTTGGTGCCTCCCGCGACGGTGTTGTCAAGCTTACCTGGGTACGTAGCCAGGTGGCGGCTTCGACGGGGGACCCAGATCTTGATTTTTCCAGTGTCCTTCGACTTGACGTACATGGTCATGTGCGAGCCACGATTTGCGATGCCGAACAAGGGAGCGGCGGACCTCTGCATCTGGACCAGGCCGTTCTTGCCTTGATAGTTAAGGGCGCCCATAATTCGGAAATCCTCGCCCTTGGGCTTCCTGCCGAGCGTCTTGGGGAAGAGACCCTGGGCTTGAGCTGCATCAATGACGCGGGCGAGCGAGGCATTGCACGCCGCGGCGGTGTCGGTCCCGTTGGACGTGTCGAGCAGCTGTACCGTCCGAGGGAGTACGCCAGTTGTGCTCAAAACGAAGTCCGAGGTCCACGGCATTTGCGCAACCACATTTGCTGGTATAAAGCCATGAGGTCTGGGGTCGTTAGGCAGCAAAAATGCGTAGTAGTCCACGGCGAAGTCTGCAGTATATGGCAACTGCGAGATGTCCACATGGGGGAAGCTGCCAGTTATTAGTTCGACTTGTGCGGTGAAGAAGCAGCCTAGAATGTCGGGGAATGCTCGCCTATCAGTCTCGTTGATGATATCCAGGAAGCTCTTGGGCGATTGAGCGGCCGCCATGTTGGCTGGTCGTTGCCTGCGCTTTCAGTTGAGACAGCAGCAACAACGATGAGACCCGGGTGGCTCAGACTGAAAGTGCTTGCGGGTTCAAGTACAAAAGTTCATGTACCTGGTTATTGAGGCTTCGGCTTGACAACGAGAGGTTGTTTGGGCCTGGCACACGGATGGTACAAACGCTTGCAGAGCGGGCATCTTAATCAGGTGGCGATTGGGAGCTCCAGGCCCCTGCGGTGCAGCTGCAACTGGGCCTCTTATCGATTAGCCCCTCGCCTAAAGTCCTATACTCGGTACAGCCCGGAGCCTTCAGCTAGTACTGCCAGACCACCAATGCTCAATCCCTCTGAGAATGACAAATCGAGCAATGGTGAGGCAATCATTGCAGAGAAACCTTCGAACATGGCAAAGGGAGTCAATAAGGAGTGCAGAGCAGAACTATAGCCATTTCCAAGCACGTCAGTGAGCATAGCTATGTGTTTGGTTACGTAGACACGGGCACCAGCAAGTCTCTTCATGTGGTTCACGCACCAGGAACGAAGAATTCCCATCGTCCGCAGGAAAACTCACTCTGCTTAGAGGCCAGCCAAATCTGATAGGCATGTATTATAGAATCAACTCCAAAATTGGACGTGCCATCTTGGATACTCTCAAGGGTATTACACTAAGAAGCAATGCTCTGTCAGGTGGGAACAAGATGGCTTCAATGTTGTATCAAGGACGGATCCATCGGCCCGACAGTTCGTGGCGACGACTTCGATTTTCAGTTTGACTTTTGAACTCATCTTCATGCGTATTTATCGTCATCGGCGGAATGCGGGTTGTGTTTCTCAGGAGACGACCTCGCGCGGTGGAATGCCGCGGTCTGATGTTACCAGAATTGGCATATACATAGTACCCCCGGCCGAGACATTCCAATTGTCAGACACCAGCCAGAGCGGCAAGAGATGCATTATGAATCCACACACAGCAAACATGCATCATTTTGGGTGGTTGCAGTCAAAAACCCAAGGTCAAGACTACGGGGAGACGCGAAGAATGTTCCAGTTTGGGGGAAGTGACCGGCACCCGAGGGTCAAAGACGTGAGCTAAACGACGGCAGGATCCAATATCCGGATACCTCATCAGCGAATCGCCGAGCCGAGGCAGCTAGCTGAGTGAGCATCATATATGAACGACTGTTCCGTGAGCACTTGGGCTCCGCACCAACCTCGTCGCTCACAGTCTCGATATCGCCCATACCAAGTTTGGTCAATCGGTCCTGGATGACAGCTATTTAAGATGGCGTTCCTATTTGACCTCACCAAGCCACACCTGGCTTACTACTCGGTGAGTGCTGTTCTGCCTTCCCCATTGCTGGTATTCTTAGTACTCGACCGGAGATGATTCTAATGACAGCCGATCCAGGTGCCCGCGGCATTCGCATTGGTGATGATGCCGCATGCGTACGCCGCCAAACTATCCGGAAAGAACTATGACCTTGCATACCCTCGCAAAACGGTAGACACTTGCAACAGCGATTCTGCCATGGACAAGAAGGTGGGACCCCCTCCACTGATCATGTAGTCTCATAGACCACGTTGCTCACCGGCTACAACAGAGGGCCCAGCGCATCCACCGGGCCGAAGCAGCCGCGGCCAACGGTTTCGAGACGCTTGGGATGTACTCGGCCGGGATCGCGGCCGCTGCCGTGGCGGGCGTCCCGGCGGGGACGCTGAACCACCTGAGCGTGGCGTACCTGGCCTCGCGGCTGTGCTACAACACCGTATACGTCTGGTTGCAGGAGAATAGGAAGCTGGCGCCCCTGAGGAGCTTGTCCTGGCTCGTCAGCGTCGGCATCATCAGTACCCTCTGGATCAAGGCCGGGAACAGGGCAGCTTTCTAGCCAAGTATACCATAGGAAAAGGCAGTGATAGCCATCACGGCAATACTTTTCTTTGTTTTATTCGAATTTGCAGGCTCATTTGGGAATATATATGATGGCTGCTGTGGTTCGTTGCCCAAGCACCTGGCATGCCGAAAGTATTGTCGTATAATAAGCCTCTGCTTTGAATCTCGAGGCACATGTTCATAATAAATAGTCCGGTTCATCCTCAGGTTGGGCGGTTGGATGAGCCGTTTGGGCTGTACGGTACAAGCCCGGCGGGATCTTGGTGGCATCAATTGATGTATACCTAGGTATAATATCTCTCTAGCTGCTTGGCGGGGTTACGTAGTTGCTCCTGCTGGGCGGCTGCTATTACGACCTCCATTATTTAGCGACTCATCTTTGAAGAGAGGTTCTCGTTCATTACGCAGCAAATGCACCGAGACGAGTGCAAGATTCGGTGCACCATTTTAAATACAAGCCATTGCACTGCCACTTGCGGCGGAAGCGTGTGGCACGCGGCAAAGACGCGACCGGCTCAAGTGCGTCATGGAGTTAGTCACGCCGCCGCCTCCCGCAGCGTTACAAGTGGCGGGCGACTCGACTGGCAGACTGCAAGGCAAAAGGTTCCAGAGTCCCATCTCACCGTCGCTGCCTAGTCCTCACGAGTCACACTCTTACTTTTTGGTCTGATTCTGTCCGTCTCGCACTTCTCAGACCACCCTCCTCCTAGCCTTCCGGCTTCGTCTTGGTCGCCTCCCTCTGACAAGCCATCGTCTCTGGACCCGAACCCTTTCAGCATCAACACACTCATCTTCCATGATCGGAGTCTGCGTGGTGCACTCGTCATGGCCTCGCACGAGGGTCAGCCGGTCACCAGTCCGCCCCGGCCCGACGTCCCGACAACGGATGCGAACGATGGAGAAAGGTCGGCGGCTTTTTCTGATGTGCAGGCCACCTCCGAAGCCCAGTCTGACCGAGATGAGACGCCTCTGGCCGTGCCCGAGGACCTAGACGAAGAGTCGGCCTTGAAGAGCCTCAGCGCAAACGTCCGCGACCAAGAAGATCTCGAGCGCGACATTTCGCACCAGGCAAGCCTTGCGCTGATCGAAGCCGAGGATGCCAAGGACAAGAACCGCATTGCCAGGGCTGAAGCTACCAAGTCTAAACTCCTCGCTAGGAAGCAGGATCAACGGCAGAAGTTGCGGAGGGCCTGGGGAAATACACCCTTGAAAGAAAAGATCCAGCAAGAGATTGCCCGCATCGATGCAGAGATCGAGTTGGTGGACAAGGACATCGCGGACTTCCACGCTCGAATCGAGGAGCGACAAAGGGCCGGCGAAGAAGATGAGGGTACGCCTGCTGTGTCGAAAGGCAAGTTGCCTGGTGAGACTCAAAGGGAATATCTGATTCGCACTGGCAAGATCACGCCATTCGCCAAAATTGGCGGCCCGAGGCCAGATGGGGTGCAAGGAGAACTTGCCGATGCTATCATCGATGCTGAGGATGAGGCTGTCGCCGAGGAACTTGAGCTTGAGCAAGCGGCCGATCAGCCGCGCTCTCATCGAAACCTCCGGCTCCCGGGGTTTGCCGAGGAGGACGGCGATGCATCCGCAGCCGTTGTCAAGAGCGAGTTTTCCCTGCGGCCCCGGAAGAAGAGGAAGGTCCAAGTAGACGTCGCCTCATCCGATGAGTTCGAACCGAGTGTTGCTTCAGCCGCCTCTCCTGGGTCACCCTCCGATGTTGGTTCAGACGAGTACGATATGACCGACCTCACCCGTACCGCCCCGAGGAAAAAGCCCAAGAGCTCCAGGGGCGAGGAGAAAACGGTTGATTTCAACAAATTTGACGACGGAGATGAGTCGGCCTATCAGAGGCGCCTATCCGACTGGGTCGAGCGCAGGAGCCGGGCCCGGAGACGTAGACAAGAGGCCAATGCACTCCCAGTGGACAGCGATGGTGGGGAGGAATGGTTCAAGCCATCGCCCGACCAGCCCGATCACTTTCTTGAGAATGGTCTCAAGCTACCTGGTGACATCTACCCATCACTTTTTGATTACCAGAAGACTGGTGTACAGTGGCTGGCCGAACTCTACGCCCAGAAGGTTGGCGGCATCGTCGGCGACGAAATGGGATTGGGAAAGACGATACAGCTGATTTCCTTCGTCGCTGCGTTGCATTACAGCAAGAAACTCACCAAGCCGGTACTTGTCGTGGCTCCGGCCACTGTGCTCCAGCAGTGGGTCAGCGAGTTTCACCGGTGGTGGCCAGCCCTCCGGGTGTCCATCCTGCATTCCTCTGGCAGCGGTATGCTCAATCTCCGGAAAGAGGCGAGCTTCGAGGACGAGGAGATGTGGGAGGATGCCGCTCAGTCGAGGAAATCGAGCAACGCTGCAAGAAAGATAGTGGACCGCGTCGTCAAGGATGGTCATGTCCTAGTCACCACATACGCTGGGCTGCAGACGTACGGCGATGTGCTGATCCCCGTCGAATGGGAGTATGCAGTGTTGGACGAAGGGCACAAGATTCGAAACCCAAACACATACATCACCATATGCTGCAAGGAGCTGCGGACGCCCAACCGGATCATCCTCTCGGGCACACCCATGCAGAATAATCTGATTGAACTTTGGTCTCTTTTCGACTTCATCAACCCTATGCGCCTCGGCTCTTTGGTTGCCTTCCGGAACCAGTTCGAAATTCCAATCAAGCTGGGTGGCTATGCCAATGCGACCAATCTCCAGGTGATGACAGCACAGAAATGTGCGGAGACCTTGAAGGACACCATCAGCCCTTACCTGCTGCAGCGCACAAAGAAGGATGTGGCGGCAGATCTTCCAAAGAAGCAGGAGCAGGTGTTATTCTGCAAGCTGACCAGCATCCAACGTGATGCATACGAGCAGTTCCTCAGGTCTGACGAGATGAATGCCATCCTCAGCCACACGCGCAAATCCCTATTCGGCATCGACCAGCTGAGGAAGATATGCAATCACCCAGACCTGCTTTTCCCGCATCGGAAGAACAAACCGAACTACAAATGGGGCTCGGCAGGCCAATCGGGCAAGATGCAGGTCGTCAAAAGGCTTGTACATTTGTGGAAGCGTTTTGGCCACAAGATTCTGCTGTTCAGCCAGGGCGTCCAGATGCTTGACATTCTGGAGGCGTTTGTCAGGCGGCAGGATGGCATCAACTTTCTTCGCATGGACGGCAAGACCCCGGTGAAGGAGCGTCAAAAACTTGTTGATAAATTCAACGATGATTCCAACATTCACTTGTTCCTCCTGACTACCAAAGTTGGCGGCCTTGGTGTCAACCTTACAGGCGCCAGCAGGGTCATCATCTACGATCCGGACTGGAACCCTTCCACCGACGTTCAGGCCAGGGAGAGAGCCTGGCGGTTGGGCCAGAAGAAAGAGGTAACCATCTTCCGCCTAATGACTGCCGGCACCATCGAAGAGAAGATCTACCACCGGCAGATCTTTAAACAATTCCTTGCGAATAAGGTCCTGAAGGATCCGAAACAGCGCACTACGTTGAATCTGAGTGACATGCATGACCTCTTTACCCTCGATACAGACCACGGCGGTGC
This sequence comes from Stenocarpella maydis, assembly GCA_002270565.1. Taxonomy (NCBI): domain Eukaryota; kingdom Fungi; phylum Ascomycota; class Sordariomycetes; order Diaporthales; family Diaporthaceae; genus Stenocarpella; species Stenocarpella maydis. The sequence continues at coordinate 257,961 of NQMI01000003.1, read as the reverse complement.
CACGGAGACAAGCCGGCTGTTCCAAGGCAGCGAAGTCGCGGCCAGTATCACGCCAAAGCCCAAGATAGCACCTGGGAACGCGAATTATGACCTCGAGGACCAGCATGCCAGAATGGCTGCGGCTTTGGCGACAGCTGGTGAAGATGGGGGCGAGGACGATAAGCTGCGTGAGATCGAGGGCGTGGCCGGAGTGGAAGAGTACAAGGAGCGAGAGGACAACGATGATGGAGACGAGGACCGCATAATGGCCGGAATCTTCGCCCGCGGAGTCCACGAGGCCCTGGAGCATGACCAGATCGTCAACGGGAAGAAAGCCGTAAAGGCCGACCGCACCATTCTCGAGCGCGAGGCAAACCGTGTTGCCGCCGAGGCCGCCGACCACCTCCGTCGTTCCCGCGAGCAGGCCCGCAACGTGCCCATCGGCACCGTCACCTGGACCGGCGAGCATGGCCAGGCCGGTGCGCCCCGCCTCCCGAATGTCAACCGCGGGCGAGGCGGTCCCAGCTCGGCCGGTGTGCTGGCCGGTATTCGCGACCGCCAGGGCCTCGGGGGCGGAGGCGCCGCCAGTGCCGGCAGCTCTCGCTCGGCCACGCCACCGACTAATGGCCGGTACGGGGTGAAGGAGTTCAAGGAGATGATCCCGGCATTTGTCCAGCGCCATGGGGGCAAGTGCCCGTCCAAGGTGTTGGTGGACCACTTCAACCCTTATTGTCATACCAAGAAGGCAACGGAGGCGTTCAAAGCCGCGCTGAACGCAGTGGCTAGGATGGAGAAGGCGGGCAGCACGATGAGGGGTGTCTGGACCCTGAGGCCACAATACAAGTGAGCCCTGCGTGGAGGAGGCGGCTCAAGTTCGAGTTGATTTTTCTGCCCTTTTCAATGATTATCTAAAGCGAGGCGTTGCAAGGATTGAAGATACCGAGGTGGCTCAATGAAGATTGTTAGACAGGATCGAATAAGCGGATAACTAGACCGCTTGATACCCGAGAATATTTGGATCCAGGTGCTTTTCGGCGGACCATATCTCAACGCACATCCCCTTCTCCACGACGGTTGGCATGGTCTGCGTCGATTCTTTGCAGTCATCCTCCATCAAGACCAAGTCTCCGAGAGATGATCACAGCATGTGTTTTCCTAAAATCACGTTGGTGTATCATCGGGATAGGGTTCAGAGGATTTGGAATGGGTTCAAATGCTTTGACTTGTTCATTATTGGTGTAGCTGTGCCATAAGCATCATGTGACAAACCCCCCTAGAGAGGTCGTAGATAATGGAGACCAGGCGCAAGCCGTTCTCCTCGTAACTGTCAACGCCACAGTGTGACCCATACGCAGGAACCACCCAATCTCTGAATTTTCCTTGCGAGTCCATCCAGGAGAGCAAACAAGGAGCCGGGCGCTCAGAGACGGCGACCACGGCGACCACCCTTTCTGCGGGTAGAGTCAGAGGGAGTGGGGGTGACGTCCTCGATACGGCCGATCTTCATGCCGGAACGGGCCAGGGCACGGAGAGCAGACTGGGCACCAGGGCCGGGGGTCTTAGTGGCGTTACCTGGGATGCCGGTGTCAGTAGGCGAGTTCTGAACGGCGGGGAACCTCGTTAAGCCTGGTGGCTATCACAAAACGTACCTCCGGTAGCACGGATCTTAATGTGCAGGGCAGTGATGCCGAGCTCCTTGCAGCGGGTGGCGACGTCCTGAGCAGCCAACATGGCAGCGTAGGGGGAGGACTCGTCACGGTCGGCCTTGACCTTCATGCCACCGGTGACACGGCAAATAGTCTCGCGGCCACTGGAATCACCCAGAATGTTAGCCGCCTGCTCGGACCATCTGAAGGCCCCCAAAATATTTATTGTCCGTTCCGCGGCGCACATATCCAGTCTCGTGGACATGTGGCGCGACGGCGCTCTCTTCAAGGGCTGACGAACCTGAGATCGGTGACGTGAACGAAGGTGTCGTTAAAGGAGGCGAAGATACGGGCAACGCCGAAGACGAGTTCACCTGTGAAAATGGAGGGGCTCGTCAGTCATGAATGCACCCTGCGAGTTTGAATGGTGGCGCTTACCCTCGCGGACCTGAGGGCCGAGAGAGATGTTCTCCTGTGCAGGGCGCACGGTCTTTCCCTTGGGAGGCATCTTGACTTTGATTGTTGGTGGACTGGGTCGTTGACAGTTAATGCGTATGTGAGGACGAAAGAATCAATCACGGTCGAGAAGACAAGATCGCGGAATGCTAGAGCTTTGAGTGTGTGCAAAATTCAGGCCAGGCCCTGTGAAGCGACTGGGCCCACTATTACCAGCCAAGCAGCCAATAAGGAACCAGTCCACAAAATTGAGAGGTGCGGAGTTTTCAAAATCTCCCCATCGCGGGAGAGCGCGCCCTTTTTCCTTTTCTCTGTAGCCTTGGACGAAACTTCCACCGCCCAACGACATTCCTTCTGACACCCAAATCTTCCAAAGGACAGTCGACGACACCGACCTTCAAGATGCCTGCGACGTATGTTTGAATCCCGCGATCGACACTGACATCGTCGCAGCAGATGATGCCAGTTGCCACTCCTCCCCTTTTCCACTCGCCTGGGTACCACGGAGCATCTATTGCGGATTTGTCGTCGTCCTCTCCTGCTGGGAAAAGCTTTTGCTCTGGGCGGGCCGCCGCGCACGCCATGTCTGAGCAATTGCAGCCAGCTCGATCCTTCCTGCGCTTCTCCCTCTTTCCAACAGGCTTGAGACACAGCTTGTAGACTGAGAGATGTCTCGTGGGGTGTTGGGGTTGAAGGCCTTTGCAGACCTTCTCTCTTAAATTCATTGCCGCCGAGTAGCACACCTCGCGGGCAAGCGCCACGAGCTTGCGCGCATGAGGCTGCCAAAACCGCGAGCATCATTTCTCGACCTAGTTCGAGGTGTTGTCGGATGAGATTGCACCCGTCGTCTCCCTGCAGCAGCATGCACGTGCGTTGCATCTGCGGTTGACCGCTGGGCTCATCGATCAAAAAGTTGCAAACGAGTTAGCCACGCAGAGAATGTCGCACTCGCAACAGTTCTCCACCGGCGCTCTCCTCCATACTTGACCGAAGTATGCCGGACCACGTACTAATCTGACTCCCCATGCATAGTTCCGTTCCCACCAACGACCAGATCCTGGTCCCCGAGACCCTCCTGAAGAAGCGCAAGTCGCAGGAGAAGGCTCGTGCTGAGAAGTCGGCCGAGATTGAGAAGAAGAAGAAGGTTAGTACTAGATCCAAACACCGGTGGAGGGAGGGGGGGGGCGAAGTGATGCAAAACCTATATCCACGCTTCGACTAGACTTCGGTCGATGATGTCCGCGAGTTATACTGTCTTTCGGGTCTGATCGATGCAACAAAGTCTTGGTTTTCCAAAATGCTTGTGGTCTGGCAGATGATGCTAACCGTTCCAACTTGATAGGCCAACAAGGAGAAGCGCGGCGTCATCTTCAAGCGTGCTGAGAAGTACGTCCAGGAGTACCGCGAGGCAGAGCGCGAGAAGATCCGCCTGGCCCGTATCGCCAAGCAGAACGGCGAGTTCTACGTTCCTGCTGAGCCCAAGTTGATCTTCATTGTCCGTATCAAGGGGTATGTTCTATTTTACTGCTGGCCCAACCCATCCTGGCTTCAACCATGACTAACAAGCCACGCAGTATCAACAAGATCGCTCCCAAGCCCCGCAAGATCCTCCAGCTGCTCCGCCTGCTGCAGATCAACAACGGTGTCTTCGTCCGTGTCACCAAGGCCATCACCGAGATGATCAAGGTCATCGAGCCCTGGGTCGCCTACGGTTACCCCAACCTGAAGAGCGTCAAGGAGCTCATCTACAAGCGTGGATACGGAAAGGTCAACAAGCAGCGTGTCGCTCTTACCGACAACTCCATCATTGAGGAGAACCTCGGCAAGTACGGCATCATCTGTGTCGAGGATCTGATCCACGAGATCTATACTGTCGGCCCCAACTTCAAGCAGGCCGCCAACTTTCTGTGGCCCTTCAAGCTGTCCAACCCCAACGGTGGCTTCCGCCCCCGCAAGTTCAAGCACTTCATCGAGGGTGGTGACCTGGGCAACCGTGAGGAAAACATCAACGCTCTCATCCGCCAGATGAACTAAGTTCTTACTTGGTCATGGTTGGTGGGTTTTCGGCTTGGGTTTTCTGCGGATTTTGGAATGGTACTCGGACATGGGTGCACGGCGTTAAATGAGAAAAAGTCTGCTTGCTTTCCGGAAAAGACTCAAATATTCCATCCTACACCGCCCCCCCCCCTTGTACCTTCTTGTGACTGGTCACCCTCTGTTGAGAACCATGCGTGGTAGCAGGGTCAAGTAATATAATACCGCGTCTCACTGCCTCAATTCTGGTTCGTGAAGTCGTCGGTGTGTGAAGATGTTTCAAGTATTAATTATATGTATCTTTGTGTTGTACACTAGCAATGCCTCGTGTGTAGGAGTAACTTGGTAGGAGTGGCGCCCATCCTATACCTTGATATCAAAGCTCGTCCCGCACCCACAGCTACTCGTCGCCAGCGGGTTGTCCACGATCTTGAACTGGGACCCGATCAGCTCCATGGTGAAGTCCACCTTGCTCCCCTTGAGGAGGCCCAGCGATGGCTGGTCCAGTATGATCTTGGCGCCCTTGAGGTCGGCCTGCTGGCCCTCCTCGACCGTGTACGTGAAGATGGTGTCGTCCTCGCGCACCTCGCCGGAACCCGCACCCTCGCCCGGGTGCTCGCCCGGCCCTGCGGCGGCGTCGGCGGGCCTGGCCGGGATCGACTCGGGGAGCGTGACCAGCGACATGAGGTACTGGAAGCCGTGGCAACCGCCCGACTCGACCTGGATGCGCAGGGCGAGCTGCGGGTTATTATCCTTGGACATGATCTCGGTGAGGCGCTGTTGGGGAGGGGGGGTGTTGGGGTCAGTAAAACGTCTTGGCTGCCTGCGGTCGATCGCGAGGGGGGAGGAAATTGAACGGCGGACCTTTGCTGCCCTGGGCGTGATCTCCAATTTCATCTCGTTTCCGTCCTCATCCTTCTGCGGGTTGTACACTGCCTGCGTGTATCTCCTCCTTGCCGTCTGGGAGAACCATTTGGACACCATCGCAGACATGTGATCAGCGCGTAGTGTTCCTCTTGGTACCCTCCATCCCGCAGTAGCTGGATAGTTGCCGTGCCTCGTGCCTGCCAATGTATCTACTCGCCGTGCCTGGACGGAGCTGCCGTGGAGGCTCCTCCTGGGGGTGGCGGATCTGCCGCGGGGAAGGAGGAATTCAAGGACGGGCTCGGAGCCTCGCTTCGGAGCGAGCTGCACGAAGAGCTTGGCCGCCGACAGTGAGTTGGAGCAGCTCAGCGGCGACGCGAATGGAGCCATTGTATCGGTCTGGCGAAGCTATCGTGGGTTGTTCTTGCGAAGATGTCGGCCAGGCGCCTTTTGCCCTGCAAAAATTCGAGTGATGTCAGTTGGGGCTCCCGGCCGGCGGGCCCCAGCCATGACTAATGGTGGTGCGGCGACTGGCCGCCCATGTTGGGCTCCACCCTCTTCCCCTGTCTCTGGGCTGCACATCTTAATGAAATGGCGCCCTCCATCAAGTACGTCGGCACATGGGTGACGTGTGCGTGTATACACCGTTCATCTACTATGTATGTTGTTTTCAGAGGCTCCGTGGCATTCAATGCGCCCGTGAGCTTTTCTCGGGGGGCGTGGCCGTACGATGTGCCTGGATATCCCTAGGAGTCCCAGTCGGCTCAAGGACCGACCAGGACAAGCAGCGGAATAACGATCTCCCCTCCTTGCCCCCAACCAGCCATCGTGACCAGAAGAGCCAACGGCCACTACTGTGGTAGCGCCAACTACTTTGCCTAGATACCGCTCTTTTATTCCCGAGTCGGCCGTACACTACACAGTAGTACTAGGGCCAAGCATCAAGTCGTCGCCGCACTCTTCCTCTGTGGGGACAGCACCCCATAAAATCTGGGGTAATTCCCGCGGACCCGTCGCCTGATTTGTTTCTATTTGTGGAGTCTGGACGACCGGCCTCCTGCAGTCCTCTGTTACACTGCTGTGCAATAATTACGATTGCTGCAGGCCTGCTTATCATGACGGAAATACGGACATCGGTGCAAGGCTCGTGCTTAAAGGTTGCGGGTGTCGGTACACCAAAAGTGCCGTGCGAAGATCTCAACGGTCATTGCTCACAACAGCTCCAATAAAAGCGCCAAGGAGAGGAAGTAAGTTGGGCGTCATCTCCTTTCGGTCGGCACTTTTAGCAACCGTCGAGCACCCGCTCGACCCCTAGGGACTTGACTCCCCGCATAATCGGCTCCAAAGTAGCTCCTGGGATGGTTGGATGGACCATTGAGAGTCGGCAGAAATTTGGTTCGCCGACAGCTCGCCAAGTCACTGCCACATCGTACACACTGGCTTTGATACCTCCAACGTCACACAAACACCACACAGACTGTGCCGCAGGAACCTTGGCCCACCGGTAGCTGGGTCATCCACCAACACGGAAGTATGTGTAATCTGCTGAGGAGACCTCGGGAGCTTAGATCTTGGTTCCCCGCGGAATACCGCCGGATCTAACGCACGATGGATCTGATATTCAGATTACTCCGACTTGACAAATATGTTGGTGTTTTCCTTTGCCAGGGTAGTGGTGGTTTCCTCCGGGGCCTGCCCGCCATCGACGATGTCTGTGCCGACCGTCTCAGGTCATAAGGACCCAGAGGCGGTCTCCCGGTCTCCCATATGACCATGCCCCCCCCCCAAGCCCTTAGAGTGAACACTTACTCCCTCTCTGTTCGCCATTCAACATTCCCACTTTCTAGTCATCAGGTTCAACCCCTAGGTTCAAGAGCACGGCTTCATTCGACAATGGCTGGCCCCATTGACAGGCTTCAGACGGAGAGTGGGGCCATCTCACCCACTCGGGCATTCATCACAGGCCTACTGCCATTCTTAATTCGGTGGTGGTTCGTCACAATCCCCAGCTTGGTCATCGCGCGTGCGTTATACAGGAAGTATGCCTCGCCACTGCGTAAATATCCCGGCCCATGGCTGGCCTCGATGACAAGATTATGGAAGGTGATTTCAACGGCCTCAACGCACACTCATCTCGAGCACATCGAGCTGCACGAGAAGTATGGTCCCGTCGTGCGCATTGCACCAAATGAGATTTCCGTGTCATCACCCGAGGCTGCGCGTACTCTTCTGTCAGCAGGCAAGCGTTTCTACAAGACCAAGTTCTACGGTGTCTTCCCGCCACCAGAGAACCCAGACATCTTCACCGAGTACCGAGAAGATGTCCACGCCCAAAAGAAGAAGGTCGCCAACGTGCCGTACAGCATGGCAGCAATGCAGCAGCTCAGCCCCTTTATCGACGACACCATCGAGGTGCTGATGCAGAAGTTGGACTCGGCTGCGGGTCCCGCCGGAGGCAAGACCAAGAATACCTCGAACGGCCGCATCGTGGATCTCGGCAACTGGCTCCACTGGTTCGCTTTCGACGTCCTGGGCGAAGTGGCTTTCAGCCGGAGCTTTGGGTTCCTGGAGCAAGGCCGCGACGTGGACGGGGCGATCCGAACCATCGATGATATGCAGCGGTACAACGGCATCGTGGGGCAAGTGCCGTTTATGGACCACTTCCTCAGGAGGAATCCGCTGCGAAGCCTGATCCCAGGGATGACGAGCAAGGACGCCCTCATCACTCGCATGGCGCTCGAGGAGCTCGAACGGAGAAAACCGTTCGACAAGGAAAGCGAGGGGAGGTGGAGGGGAGGTGATGGGCGGCAAGATTTGCTGGCCAGTCTGATCAAGGGTCATCTCAAGGACCCACAGCGGTTTGGTGAGGGTGATGTGTTTGCTGTCGCACATGGCGCAATGTAGGTCTTGTGTGGTTTCCTGTCCTTTACAGCATCAGGAATACCGTATGCCAATCCTTCAGAGTGCTGACACGATCACAGCTTCGCCGGCTCCGACTCGACAGCCTCAACCATGCAGTCCTTCTTCTGGCAAGTCCTCTCCGACCACCGCGTCTACGCCAAGATCCAGGAGGAGATCCAGACGGCAGCCGCTGACGGGACCATCCCCCCGACGGGCAACATCTCGTGGAATGAGGCCCAGAACCTACCGTACTTCCAAGCGTGCCTCAAGGAGGCGATGCGCGTGCGCCCGGCCGTGGGGCTCAACATCGCCCGCCTGGTGCCGCCCGAGGGCGCCGAGGTGGGCGGCGAGGTCTTCCCTGGGGGCGTGACAATCGCCGTGAACGGGTGGGTCCTGCACCGCGACAAGGCGACCTTTGGGCAGGACGCCGACATATACCGGCCAGAGCGGTGGCTGGGCGACGCTGAGGAGGCCAGGAGGATGGAGAGGTACATGTTCCAGGTAAGAAGAGTCCACAATGGTGTGCAGCCTACCACGACCCGGAAGTGCGGCTGACAATCATCGTGTGTAGTTTGGCGGCGGCAGCCACGTCTGTATCGGTCGCAACCTTGCCCTGCTCGAGATCAACAAGGTCGTGCCCCGACTCCTGCGGGATTACCACTTCGAGCTCGTGAATCCAGGAAGGGAACTGGAAGCCCACGCCACCTTTTTTGTCGTACAGGAAGGGTTGGAGGTATTCATCTCCAAGAAATAATGGGCTAGACTATCCGTGGCTTTGTAATCTCCGGCATCGATTTCCTAGGAGTGTGGCTGCTGGTCCATGGCTTGCTTGCTGGTATTGTCGCGGAAGAATGATGGGACGGCGGGTTAAGGCACATATTGCTGGCAACACGCGCGAGCGTTTGATGTACATGATACCATCACTTGTCATTGTTGGGAATACTGTTAATAGCCAAGATGCTATCTTACCCGCCACATTCAGCCCAGCTGGTGTTGCTGCTCTGCTCAGGGGCTTCTAGTTTGCTGGATCACTTCGATGTTGGGACTCGAAGAACACTGCAGCCCTACCTAGGTAGTCGGCCAAATCACCAGTTACCTATATACCTGGTAAGCGTTTGAGACCCTCAAACTTCCGATAAACTTACGAAATGTATGGCTTTCTCGGGGGGGGGGGGTAAGGGGGTCTACCTAGGTACTCGTGGTGTGGTTCGTTCCAAAGCGGCGGGACTCGAGCCTGCGCCAGCGCCTGCGCCAGCGCCTGCCTAGTTAGGCTCAGGGCAGAAGAGTGCACTGACCATAGACCACTAACCCCCAAGGACCGACCACCTGGCATCGCCTTGACAATACATTTCAGACTGAGTTCTATCAGCGAAGTAGCTCAAGTATGAGGAGCGTTAAACTTCTCCGGCCTGGAGGTGGTTATTTCAAGTCTTCGGACACTTCGTTTCAGCACGTGCTGGGTTCGAGCTAGCTGTTTCTTTCTTTTTTTTCCCTCCTCCGCCCCATTTTATTCTTTTACATCTATTTACACCACTTTATCTCTGTTCCCTGCTCACACTCCTTGTGTTTATTGTGTTATTATCCGCTAATCCTTCACGACATGCCCTCCCTACCTCCCCCAGCACCTCTCTTGAGGCCCCAGATTTCCTCCTCGCCTCTATTTTGTGGCTTCTTTTTGATCCCGGCTATCGGCGAAATTACTACCTCGCCCTTGTTTGAGGACGTGATTCCTGGGCCCAAAAGAAATTGTTTCTGAAATTACTGCTATCGAACTTGCTTCCCATACCCGTTGTCGTTAATGTTGTTTCTAACACGATGGACATGTGGGTGTGTGTGGGGGAACCATGCCAGCAGCACTGAGAGGGACGACCCCTGCAACTTCCTAATCTGGATGCGTGTTGGGCTCCTGCCCAATCGCACACGCTCCAGCGGTGAAGCGACAGGGGCTACCACGGTTCGTCTCGGGCTTGGCTTGTTCAGCCGTGCAGGTAGCGCCCGTGGCGCCCTCCTGCACCTGCAGTGCAACAACGTGGGTTTCGTCCTGCAGCCTCAGCAGAAGGCCCGTCCGAGGGGACGGACGCTACTGCTTGGCGTTTCCTTGACGCTCCTCCTGCGTCTTCTCACACCCTGCCAAAGGCCCAGGCCCAACCGGTCGAACCAGGCCCAGGCCCGAGAGGCCCCTTTGCGGCCAGTTGCATGTTGGCGCCCTCTTTCCGTGCAGGCGCGCGGCCACGCCACGCCAAAGGCAGAAACAGCATATCCATCACCGACTCAACATTAGGCCTTCGCCATGGGGTGGCATTTGTGGCCAAGCTACGAAACCCACTGGAAACAAACTGGCTGCACCAAAATCCAGTACTTTGCACCCATCTTGCCTTCCTCCGAGAATGCGTGCTTCTTCCTGTATGAGTCCCAGAACTGCGCCTCCCCACAACTCGACTTGGGGCAAGAGGAGTCGCAGATTTCCGTCGTGTTTGATGACCAAGATTCCCTCTACCCTCTCTTTTGTTCACTTTCTTTCCCTCCTCCCTTGGTTTCATCAGCTTTTCTGACTTACTCTTCAGTTCCTCTCTAAGTATTACATCTCGGTCCCGGATCCCTCAAGTACAGCAGCACAATTCCACTCTCTGAGCATCTCGTTACCAAGCATACCTTGCCCATACAATCCTTCATCTATACATATATATTTATATATGTATATATGTATATGGTCATCACCTTCACCATGGTTTCTCAGCTAATCTCGCTCCTTGCTTGTGCGGGTCTTGCCTCCGCCAACCCGCTCATCTCCGTCAGGGTGGTTATCTCCCTTGATGAGGCTGCCGCCGCCGAGGCTCATCAACGTGACGACACCGCCATGAGGGCCTTATCCGATATCAACATCAAGGTAAGCCCTGCTACCGGACCCATTCGTGACGCCCAAGCTGATCAATACCGACAAGACTTCTGACGGCAAATGCCTCTCCGTCGACAAGCTCTCGGGTGATTTCCGCGCCAACTTGACCCCCATCAACGTTGCTGAATGTGGTTCCACAGACGGCCAAGGATGGGACATCATCACAGCTGGGAAGCACATCAGTACCCCCCAGTCCATGCTCATTGTGAGCATCACAACAGGCGCCTGTTTTAACTTCGACCCTCGCCGGCCTGCGGGTGACCAAGTCCTTCTCTTCTCTTGCGGCGGTAGAGCTGATGGGAGTCAGTCTACCCGTCCTCCACCGAACCCCCTTTGTATTTTGACAGGCAGAATGCTGACACTAGCGCTCGATAGGCGGCCTTGAGACGGATTCTCAAATCTTCCCATTCAGCCAGCCAGAAGGCCCACAGTCTCTGCAACCGCGGAATGCCCCAGGGCAGTGCCTGACAGCTAATGACAACTCCTTGGACATTTCTGAGTGCCGTCCTGGAGATGCAGCACAGGAGTTCTCCTTCGGCGCCCTAGCCACTCGTCCCTCGGCCAGTACTACCACCGCATTGCCTGAAAGAACTTGTGAGCACTGAAGCCCTTACAGTCACTAAACTTGCTAACAAGTCCATAGCCTTGCTTCCTGCAGCCACAGCCACGGAGCTGACTGGTGCCACAAGATTCAACACCACAGAGTCGGCGGCTCCAGTCCCCAGCGTCGGCAACAATATTGACCAGGCAGCAGCAGCAGAGGCCCAACAGCGCGATAAGACAGCCGTGCGGGCCGTCAGCAACACCAAGATCCGTGCTCCCAGCGGCCAGTGTCTCTCGGTTGATCCTACAGCGGGTGACTTCAGGATGAATCTCATTCCTGTCGCCCTCACTGACTGCGCCAATCCAACCACTTGGGACCTGATTACTTCTGGCAAGCACAACGACGGCAGCGGTGGCGATGCCGCCCTGATCGTGAGCACCGCCACACAGGGCTGCATTTCTTTTGACGGCCGAAGGCAACCTGGGGACCAAGTCACCCTGTTCTCGTGCGGCGGAAGAGCTGATGGCTCGGGCCTCACAAACCTGGGGCAACTGTTCTCATTCACAGGTGAGAAGAGCCTTGCGCTGGCGCCGGTAAGCGAAGGGAACAAGACTTGCCTAATTACAGGAAACGGAAGGCTGGTGACTGGAACTTGTCAGGAGTCGTCGAATCTGTTCACGTTGGAATCGTGAGCACATGCTCAGAGAGAAGGAGGAGAGCAAACCTCCGACGCTGTACATGCCATATCGCTTGACTTCTTGTTCCTGCTTCGTCAAGGATGGCGAAGTTCCCTTTGGTCGATTCAGCAGCACGTACATAATATTCACACAAACCTACACATGTCTCAAGGCCTTATAAGCAAACAACAATCTTCGATTCCATCTACCCATATTACAGTCGCTCCTCTTCTCCCTTCAAACGCCTTGTATCCCATCAATTTCAGCCTAGTCCATACGCACTTGTGCAATGCTACGGAGGACCGCACGCACACAAGCCTTGGACAACACCGGCATGGGTCATGCCTCCTGAGCTCCCGCCTCACATGATATCTCCGAGGCAGAGTCGCTAACTATTAATATTTTGGAGTCTCCGTGGGTGGCGGGCATCTTGGCAGATCCCCTGAAACCGCCGGCATGAGCTGGGCAGCCGTGCGGCTGATGTCTCGCGCAGGATGCCGACTGTTTGTGGCAGGGGGCATGGCGCAAACGTTCTGACTCTATTGAGGTGAGGTGGAGCTGCGGTCGGGGTGGTCAGTTCCTAATGCTACCTCTCACTCAGCGATGTGGGATGGGTGTTTACGTTACTCACATATAGCTCTACGCCCATTGCGTGTAAAATGAGCGCGACAAAGGCCGACGCCCCACTGACGATGGAGATGGCGACGTTTATCTCGATGGGGAGGCCGTAGTAGTCGGCCCTGACGAGGACCTGCTGGCCCGGGCTCTCGCCCGAGAAATACGCCGCGCAGCCGGGCCACGAGCTTTCGACCAGGGACCTGGGCAGGATGCCGTCGCTGTCGATCTGGGCACAAGGCCGCATGGCTGTGTACCCCTGGCCGCTGACTGCGCGGCAGGCGACGTTCTGAACGATGCGCATCGTGATGATGCTTGAGGCCTGGCATTGTCATCAGTCAAACCTGTGCGGCAGAATACTGGAAACCTGGGACAGGTGCAGGTGTCTTACCAAAACCCAGGCTCTCAGCATCCACGCTCTGTGCTGATTTATCTGTAGCCTCCTGATATTGATGATAGCAAGGGCGAGGCACGTGGACACCAACGCGCCAAGCAGCACATTGGCAACCTGGAATGACACGTCCCCTCCGAATGCGTTCCTCGTTACCATCAGCCCGCCGACCAGGGCAACTGCCATCAACAATATAACGGTATATCCGTTGATCCTGTGGAATAAGACTGCTTTTCGACGGATGACAGGGACGAACTGGAAGAACAACAGGAAGCAGCATGGTATTATAGCGTAGAGATGCATCATCATGCCGGCCTGCTCCCGCCCACCGTTAAGGAAGAAGTAACACTCCCCCGGTGCGGCATGTAAACTTGGTGTCAGCGACTTGCTCTTGCAAAACACACCATAGTAGTCCAGATATGGGGCTCGGCTCAGCGTGAAGCCGAGCATGCCAAGGGCGAATATGCACCAGAGAACGAAGTTATAGCTGTCCCGGAACCCTATGAAGTGGGCGAGTCCCTGCCAGGAGGCAGACATAGCGCTCAGGGCAGGGGCGTAGATAAAGGCCGTCGTCATTATCGCGAGGAGAGTTTCCGTCTGGAAGCATTTACGGTGACGCCTGTGTCACTCTCGGGGGGGGGGGGGTTGCCGGAGACAAAGGATTTATGAAGGAGTCTCTGATGGCAGAAGCAGCAGAAGAGGTCGCTTAGGAAGCGAGTGTCTCGGTTTGATCGAGCGCCAGGTGGGAGTTGACCGCTCGGCTATAAGTAAGGCGGGCCCGCGCCCCAGCCCTACTAGGCCAGAGTCATTATTGACGGGAAGCACATCTCACACGCCCGGCCCGGGCCAAGCAAAGACATGATAGCGTCACGGGCGCCTGTCAGGATGAGCGGGACCCAGAAGCCGAATGAGGAACACGGGGGAAGCGATAGACCCACAGACCATTTGCTGCCTCGAGGTTGCCTCAGCCGAAAGCGGTGTCTCGGCCGTACTGCGACCGTCTTGTCACCAACGTGGCAGCAGGAACAGGCGTGAGCAAGAAGGCAGGTAAACGCCGCGGCTGGGGGTCGCCTTGCGTCCCGCCATCGCCCGTCGAACCCCGCCGGGCCGTGTACGGCGGCGGTGTCTGGTGGGCGAGCGTGCGCGCAGTCCGCAAGTCGCGGTGGTCCGCCAGTTCGCACCGGACCAGTTGGACAGGCACGAACCGGGGTGACTGATGACGAAGTCTCAAGCCGTCATCCTCGCTTCGGCCCGCCAATCGAATGCTCACCGCCTCGGGGCGCTGCTGATCTGATGCTGGGCGCTCTGTGGCCGGAACCTGGGGGAGGGCGCACCAGACCGGCCCATCCTCGTCAACGCGCACTTTGTTGAGGCTCGGTCCTCCGCGGCGGTATGGCGAGGGCATTCATGTCGTGAGAGGATCGGCCGTTCCCTAGAGGTGAAAACCCCCCTGCTGAGGTGTCCGGATGAGACATGCATTTCGGAAGAGCTTACCAGGCAGGATGCGACGTCGAGCCTCCCGATCCTGGTCACGCAGCATGGGCAAAAAAGACTCTGGTGAGACAGTGACATCTGGCAAGGACGGCGCGGGCCAAGAAGGCGGGTATTCTAGCCGAGAGAGCGACGTGTAGTGTGAGAGAGTTCCGACCCCACGGGCTTGGCCTGTGGAATGTGATGGATCATTCTGGGCACACTTGATTGTTGGTCCGCCGGGGCTGACAGTGTGGCTGACCCAAGACGAAGCTCACTTGCCGGTCGGTCTCCCTCCTCCGGGAAGGGAAAGCAAAGCCGGCACACGAGGGCAAAAGCCAGTTCTGCGAGGCATCGTGGGACGCAACGAATACCTGTTTGCGTAGAAGGCGTTCGGGTTTCTGCCACGTATTCATATCTCGCTACCCAAAAACAGAACAGAAAAGAAAAGAAAAAAAAACAGAAAGAAAGAAAGAAAGAAAGAAAGAAAGAAAGAAAGAAAGAAAGAAAGAAAGAAAGAAAGAAAGAAAGAAAGAAAGAAAAGACCTTGGCCGGGCCAGCAACAGCCGGGTTTGGAACAAGCAAACCCGTAGACATTTGAGAAGCGAGCTCTTCGCGGGCCACGACACAGAGAATGAATTGAAAGAAGAAAAAGGGCGGGGGATCTGGTCGTCGTCATTCGCTTAGCCCTATGCTACGTTAAAGCAATAGGATTGTCAATATCTCGGCCCGGTGCATTTTTGATTGGGTAGGTCGGCGGTCGAGGCTGGGACAGGAACCTGTCGAAGCCGAGCTGTCCCACCGCTTGGCTGGTCAATATTGAGAGTCATCCTTGGTTTGGCAGACGCCGCAAGGAGGGGGGGGGAAAGAAAAAGAAAAATCTTTGAAGGTCTCTGTCCTAGGGCACGCTACCGAGCAGCCTGTCCTGGGGTGCTGAGGGATCGGCTGATGGCGAGTGTGGGTGGAATTAGCTGCATGTTTGCACATGCGTCTGCCGTGCATAGTAGAATCGAGTCGATAATAAGACGCCAAGTCGGGATGTTAGAACCGAAGCCCACAAGAACAAGGCGCTGGCAAGCTATGGGTGGCTGGGCTATCCTTATATCAACGTCGTCGTTCGTCGCATCTTGGGATGATGACTAAGGGGGTGGGGACCCTTGATCTACGCCATGTGTAGAGCGAAGCTTTTCCTACATACTACGTGCCGTCCATCTCCCGGGATGGCCCACCCCTTCAGCCCCTCCACCTCCCACGCGACCCCCTGGCTTGGCTTTGATTTTCACGATGGAGACGGCCGTGATTCCCACCCGGCCTGGATGGACCAACGGCACAAAACACGCACACTACATGCATCGACTGCTCCAGCACCAGGACGTGGCAAATCTCTCAATGGAATATCCCATTGGTTCATGCCCGCCCAATACGAGAGTCTCCGCCGCTATCGGCCCAGGGGGTTGGATTGGGGTTAATTTTAGGATTGCGAGTTTGGAACCCTTGCTCCTGCCACCACGTAGAGCTTATTTCCCTTCTTACTCGACAATGCTCACTCGTCCTCGGCTGCTCGTCGTCACTGCTCTGTAATGGAACAGCATCGACCCTTTTCCATTTCACACATATGCATGCCTCCTCTGCTGATCGTCACTGCTTCCTAATGGAATACCATCGACCATTCGGGAACCTCGTTGGTATCGAGCACTATATTATCATCGCAAGCCGGCCTCCGGCTCCTGGCTCCGAGGCGCCCATCGACCTCTTCCAACGGGCAGCATCTCTCCTCGGCCCGTCGCGAACAAGACGACAGCAGCATGTCGCAGGAAGAGGAGCCGCAGCCACGCGTCACGGCGCGAGACTTCGCTGCCTCGCTGCCACCCATAAACACATCAGTCTCAGAGCCGTCTGGAACGTCCGAGCCGTCACAGATGCCCCCTGCCAGGCCAGCACAACATGTACAATATAGAGTGGGACAGGATCCCGCCACTGTTGACCCCCGTCAGCCGACCGCCTCCCCTCGTTCTGCCACGAAACCAGAAGAAGACTTGCGCAGCTCCCCTCGCTCCCCGATCCGTCGTCGATTGACCCGAGCAAACACGTTCAAGAGCATCGACGACTTCAGCGAGTTCGAGCCCGAAAGGGGCTGGCATCCGGGTGCCGAGCCGGGCTTGGACCCGTACAAGACAAACGGGGGACGGGCATCCATGCCCAAGCTTTCCTTTGGTTGCGAAATCACCGTCGTCGATTTTTCCCAATACAATATCCACGTCACGAGGCTCGATAACGATAGCATCGGCCCCTTTCTGAAGGAGAGCCAGCCGAGCTGGGCAAAATGCCGATGGATCAACGTCAACGGCCTTTCCTGGGACGTCGTCTCACTCCTGGGACAGTATAAACAACTGCACAAGTTATCTATTGAGGACTTGATGAACACGAGGAACAGGACGAAAACAGATTGGTGAGTCGGAAAAATGACCTTCGTGCTCGCATTCGCTGAGCCCATGAACCCAGGTATGCGAACCATGCATTCACCGTCTTCACCATGATAAAGCTTGTGCGGGTGTCCGATGAAGACTCGAGCAGCGACTCGGACTCGGACTCGGACTCGGACACTCACAGGAGGAATCAGGGCTCCGGTTTCGCAAACGGCATCTCGTCAAGGATCAGGAATATGGTGGGGAGAGCCAAAGAGAAAGGGCGACATACAAGCGAGAAGTCGCTTGAGCAAGGCGCCGAGTCATCCAGGTTCCGGATTCCGTCATGGGAGACCGACATTTCCACGGCGTCAGGAGCAACACTCGAGAGGACGGTCCAACGATACAACTCTGGACCTAATAAGGAGAGGGTCGATTTCATGGAAAAGAATTCCGCCTTGTCTGCTCTTCACCTAGCCGTGATTGCTGAACAAGTGTCCATGTTCATCACCAACGACAATACTGTCATATCTTTCTTTGAATTATCGGCCGATATCATAGAGAAGCCGATCCTTACACGGCTCTACACGCGAGATACGGTCCTAAGGCAATCATCCGACGCATCCATGGTCGGGCAAGCTGTCATAGACGCTGTCATTGACCTTGCGATCCCTGTAGCTACCATCTACGGCGACGTTATCGGAGACCTCGAGCTAGACATCCTAACACGTCCTGATATTACTCACACGAAGAGGCTATACATCATTATAACCGAGCTCAACAAGATTCTGGGCTTCATAACCCCAGTAGTCAACATGATCAATGCACTGCGCGACCACAAGACTGAAATGAGTCAAGGCAAGTTCCTTCCCGCCTTCCTGACTGCCAATCTTGTGTCTCGGACCGGGGAGAAGGCGGTATCCAGGGATCCCCCATTCCACGGCGGGACTGCAACAGCTGAATGGTATGCCTCTTCAGACATGCAGCTAACACTCGTGTAGAATCCGCTATAATGCATCTCCAAGACAGCTCGAAGGGTGTCATTATCACGCCGATGACATATACGTACCTTGGTGATGTACTGGACCATTGCGTGCTGATTCAGGATTCTTTAAATGCTATCAAGTCTCAGGCGGACGGGCTCATCAACCTGATCTTCAACACCATCTCTGCATATCAGAACGAGAGCATGAAACAGTTGACACTTGCGACACTCTTCTTCCTTCCACTTACCTTCCTTACTGGTTACTTTGGGGTGGGTTCTTGTCGTCTCTTCCGGGTGTCCTCATCTTGGTCTATGCTGCTGACTCTGGACGCTACAGCAAAACTTCCAACCCTTCGATGACCTGGAACGAGGCATCACATTCTTGTAAGCCCCAGCACACCACACTGCCCAACGGGCTCATAAAGGCTGACAAATCTCAAGTTGGCAGATCGCTGCACCGACGAGTGTTGTAACTATACTGGTGTTGATGAGAGAGCCGATCATGGACAAAATCAACAGCGTCCTAGTGAGGCGCTCAATACTACGATCCAGGAAGAATAGGCGGGACCGAAACAAGAAGCGACACTAGCAGAGCTGTACAGCAGGTTCATTACGTGGCATCCTTCCTATGGGGTCCTCGCGGAGGCTACCATCTCAGCGAGGAGCCGAATTTGTACCTGTTGGGACCAGCATGCTATCTCTTGTATGTGAGCCTGCCGTGAGTTTTGGTTACGTGTGCGACGCGCGGGCGTTTTGATGACATCGAGAGTGCACATGTGGGGTGCGGATGACTTTTGCACAAGACATTGTTCGTACACCCATCGCACAAAAGGCGTCCCCAGTCTTCAACGCCCGGCATCGGCTCGTCCCTGCTATCTGCCTCTTCCCCCAGAGTTGGCTCTCCCGTGTTCTTCCCTTTCGCCCATGTTTTTGTCACGCCCGCGGCTACTGGCCCACTGAGCCTGCAACTGGCCGAGCTGGTGTGCTCGGTAAGAAATGGTGGGTGAGTCTGTTCATCTCGTGCGGCTTCGGCCGCCCGAGACCCCCAGCCAACATTGCGTGGCGCGTGGCTTTCAGCATCTTAACGGGCCGCTAGCCATTGCTATGGTAATTCAATTAATAGTTGCCGGAACTTTTCTTCGGCTCAGACTGTCTTGGAAGCGGTGGGCGCAGATTATGTGCTCGCGGTCAGGTGAGCTGAAGCTCGACCTATAGTCAATGGCTTTCTCTTCCTCGCCCCAAGCTCGCAAAATGGCCATTTGCAAAATCTCATTGGACATTTTGTATCAGCTTATCATCAGGATATGTCACTGAGGCTTGCTTGGTGGAAGAGGGCGGGTCTTTGTTTGCAGAGCCAAGCCAAAGCGAAATTTATGTTGTCTTTCACGTTAGTCCGTAGTCTGCTGGCGCCGCAACAAGTAGTAATGAATAATTAGGATGCCCAACTAAGCGCTAGTAAGTAGCGGATAAACCATGCCCAAGTACCACGTAAGGCCCGGCTCGGTACCCCTTTTAATCCTTAAAACCGAGGGAGATGTGTTCTATTTTGTTTGAGCACTTGGGTGGTGTTAGTGCTAAGGCTGCTTGTTTACTAGCGCTCTATGCGTCATCTGTGTAACTCTGTGGATATCTGTATTTTTATTGCACCCTCTTCCCATGCTATGTCAACGGCGCCATGGGGGGCGAAGTTACTAGAGCTTAAGACTCGAGACTTTAACCGACTAGCCCCTGGTGGCCCTTTGGCTGGTGGTTACTACCGAGGGAGCGATGAGGCATGGGGGGTGACTAAAACGGACAATTCTTGTAAAGTTCCTTGAGGAATGAATTCACCACCGCGCCGGCTGAGTGATGTTGCGCCAACAGTCACAACATCGGATTGGTTTCGTTCAACTCGCCCGGTGCCGCCCAAATATAAGTACAGACAAGAGAAAATGGCAACTCTCTGCCGTCCAAAAACTTGCAGAGTCGTCCAATACCACAGCACAATACAACTCCTCAGCCTTCACAAGCGTTGCCAACTCCCCTGCCCAATTTGAACCAACCTGATCATCATCCTTTCTTTTCAGCTGAGTTCAACTCAAAACTCTGACCCGACAGGCCTAGTTTTCTCTCAACCGAAATGGCCCAGGCAACCAATAACACCCCAGCCACAGATCGCTGGCGCGACCTAGACATATTCCTGGGCCCGTTTGTACGCCGCAAGAGCACACAGAGGCACTGCGACCACCTTGAGAAATTACTGCCCCTCCAGGAAGACCCAAGAGAGCGAAGAATCGAATACTACGACGTTTCTACCTTCCTGCAAGCAGCATTTTCGGAGCTCACCACTTATGGGTACTGGGAGGTCGCCAGGCAGTCTCACGAGCAGCCCACGTGGACCACAATCCTCCGCTGCGAGACCTTTGAGCTTGCCGTCGAATGCCCACCCGGAAGACACATCACGTTCGTACTCTTCACCCTCTGCTTGCTTGTTTATCCACCCTGGCCATGCTAACAGACGCACCTCGCAGGCTTGGAAACCTGGACGTCGTGTGCATCCTCCAGTCGTGCCTCGAGGACGCAAAAGGCAGCGCCTTCGTCCAGAAGCTGAGCTCGACCTCGAGGTGCTGGCCGGCGGGCCACGTCGACTTCAGGTGGCTGCTGCGGGGGACAATGGCCGAGGGGGGCGCGGGCCCGAGGCGCAGCACCTCGCCGGCCGCGCAGCACCACGGCTCCCTGAAGAGGCTGCTCACGCCCACCAGGCGGGTGCAGCTGGGCCAGGCGCCCGAGGCGAGGCTGGCGAGCGCCGGTCCGGTCAGGCAAACGCCGCCCCCTGCCGAGAGGGTCCCCGACTCCCAGCCCACGCCGCCGGGGCGCTGGACGTCGCTGAGGCGTCGGACGCCCCCGGCTGGTGGCATATGCGCCTCGGAGCCTCTCCTGGACTCCCTGAGGCAGCAGGCGTCCTCGCTCTTCCAGCCGAAGCGGCAGTCCGGCGACTCTGCCTTGTCCGCGTCAACAAGGTCATCCCGGGATTCCAGAGGCACAGGAAGGGGCACTTTAGACCAGACCCCGTACTCTGTCCCCTATTCTGAGCTCCCGTGATGCCTGGCCCTCACGAGGGTACCCTGCAGCCCTCGTGAGGGAGGCCGGCGCAAGGGAGAGACGCAAGCGAAGGTTTGCGGCGATATGCCTTCACAAAACCTCATTGCGCCACACGAAGTCGGCCTGTGCGACTTGCTTTCAAGACCGAAATCAGCCATAAGAGCGGATCTAAGGATGTAATACTCTTGCGCATGGGAATCTTGTGGTGTTGGTCCTTGTCTAATGCCGCCATGGGAGTTTAAGAGTCAGGTGTTGCAGTGAATCACTGCTCTTGGGCATTTCCCCCAATCCAGCCTCTTTGCAATACTGTTTTTAGGATGATACCCAGTTAGTCAGTCCACAGGGGGCGCAGTATCTCGTCATAGGGAAACCCTAACATTCCGAATACGATCTACACTTGTTGCTTCTCAGACGACCTACCCGTGCGTGTTAAAATTAGCTCCCTCGTTGATGACCATCACCCGGCCCCCTTCGAACGTGACTGCATCGGTTTCAGACCGACTTGTCCGACTAGAAATGAATAGGCATGAACTGAAAGAAAGAGGAGCAGCTACCCAGGTGGCTCTTCTGGTAAAGCCAGAGCAGAAGATGTAGAAGTGGTGAAACAATTGCCACGCAACAGCCGGGTTCTTGCGTCGTCGCACTCTGCATGTTGTATTTATCAGGTGTTTGCATCACCAGGCTACACGGTCTGCGGTCCGAGGCCAACCGGCCCCATCGCCGACTACATCTGCCGCGCGAATGAAACGGCCGGGCCGGGAGGGCCACCGTGCTCCGCGGCCCATTCCGGCCCCCAAAAGCCGCATCGCAGACGAGAGGTTGCACGTTGCCTGGAATTCAAAACGGCGGCCGTGGGGATCGGCCTCTTGTTGGTAGCTATGATAACCCAGAGGTGCTCCGGAATGCAACCCTCTCGCGAATGCTCTCGAATGCTGTCTCCAACACGACCGCGGTCCTGCAAGCTGCATCATCAGAACCCAGGCGAAAAACGGGCCGCAACACCATAGGCAGAAGCAAGCAAACCCAAGAGACTGGAATCTCGAATCTCTGGAATATAATCACACCATAGTAATAATGGGCAATACCTCCTCCCGGCCGCTCATCAACCCGAGGGCCCCTCCAGGCATCTACCACGACCTCGTAAGTCAAGACGAGCCGCCCCACCCCATCCTCCTCAATCTTAATAGCTGAACCCATCCAGGGCTACGGCGCCATCATCTCAAACCCGCTGAGGGCACCCCTCGTGCCGGAGGCCCCGCCAAAGATGAGGGACCGCAGGACCATCTCCTTCGCGCGCAAGCCGACGGCGGTGACGGGTGACCGCGGCAGGGTGATCGGCGGCTATCCGAAGCAGTACCACTGGTGATGCGCGTATAAGTGTCGCTGCCGGCGCGCACGTCTGTTGCGCCTTGTGTTGTGTGCGCTCACCCTGGGGTGTGAGGTCTACTTCTCACGGTATTGTTATCTCAGATCAGAGAGGACAAGAGGCGCCGGAATGATGTCTATGTTCAAGTTCTCTCTTCAGACCTCATCCCTGGGCTGCTGGGCGGCTTTTGGGAGATTCCCTTGCAGGCCAAGGGTGTCTGTCTGTCGCCAAGGTCAGCACGAGTGAGGCCTGCCTGTAAAGACATGGCGCCCTGGACGGTCAGAGGCCAGACAGCAGAGGCCGGGCGGCGATGAATATACATATATATAGTCTATTTTCGGGGCACAAGTCCGTACTTGTAATAGCTGACCTCTCTCATTGAACCTGCCCCGGCTGGCTGGATGGTGCCTGCATTCTTCCCTTCGAGGACTTCAGAGAACCAGGTCGGTTACATTTCTATTTAAAAAGACTGCTCGGTTGTGGGTATCATCGATGCCGAATCTATGTCAAGTACACAAAAAAGGGGGGGGGGGGGCAGGGGCGGATGTGCGTGGGGACGCGTGGGCCATCCGTATTACATGCAATGTTGCAGTCATAGTGTCGATCCAGGCCGGCCGTTCTGTACTCGTCTATAATCATCCTCAACCATTTCTCACCGCCGTGCTCACTTCCCTTTACCCTTCACCTTCTTGCGATGATGGTGGTGGTGGTTAGGGTTCCTCGCAGCAGCCGACCACAAGCCCTTGGCGCTGGTCCAAACGCTGTCGCTCACCCGCGGCGGGATCTTGCGGCCCCGCAGCCGCTGGTCGATAAGCCACATGCCCACGACAAACTCGCTCTTGCTCAGCGCCGCCGCCACCAGTGGCCCGCCTTCCTGCCCGAGGCCGTACACGAGGTCCCACACCTCGGCGAGCTCCGGGGCGGGCAGTCTGCTGCGGGACCAGATGTCTCGCACGACGACGCTGGCGACGTGCTCCGAGAGCTCCTCGTGGCTGCGGTCGCGCGCCGCTGCTGGCCCACCACCCGGCGCCGGCACGAGGAACAGCCCGCGGTTGCTGGCCCACACGGCCTCGTAGCGCTTCCTCTCGCGCTCCGTGATCTCCTCGCGCCACCTGCGCCGGGACCCCTCGTGGTGGATATGCTTCTTGCTATTGATGAGACCCTTCTTGTGGTGGGGCCTCCGGGCGTCCTCGTCGTCTGACCTGGGGCGGTTGTCGCGGAGCGTCTTCTTCATGTGGTGGGGAGAAGGGGCCCGGCTTGCTGCCTTCCTCGCGCCTCCTGTGCGGCGGGTGGGCGGCACCGGTGGCGGCGAGCGGGTCCCTGCCGCGGGGACAGGGGTGTGTCTCGCCGACGCGAGGGAGCCTGCCATCATGGCGTCGGAGAGCGAGTCTATAGGGAGCTGGGACGAGCCGGTGAGGGTTGGGCGGATTGGAACAGTAGGGGCCACTGGTCGGGCTGAAGCCGAACGTGGTGGGAGGGCCTTGGTCGTCAGAGTACGAGATGCAGGATCGAAGATAGGCGGTGATTCCGCGCGGCTAGGCGCTGAGGATGCAGAAATGAAGGTGTCATTAGATGACATGGAGTCGCCGGTCAGAGGCCTCCCGTCCGCATTGTCTTCAGGTGAGAGAGGCCTGGACAAATCTTGGCCGTCGGAGCTCGGCGCGAGAGAAAGCCTCTGTATGGTCTGCCGCTTCTTCGGCGCGGCTGGCTTGTTTCCCACAGGTGGAATGGAAGACCGGGCCGGTAAGGTTGGAGGTTCTGGCTTGGGCATCACTCTGTCTTCCGGGTCTGAAGGCGACGCTGTCCTATGCTCGTTGACTGCGCTTTTCTCCGACCTCTTCGGTCTTGGCAGCTCCGGTTTGCTTTTCCTCTCTTCCAGGGCTGTGGAATTAGGTTTATCCGTCGCCTCAGTTGCAGGCGCTCGCGCCTCAAGCTCCAGCTTGGGCTTGGTATCAGGCCTCCTAGGTTTCGGTGATACTATCTCGGTGTTGGCTCTCCTGACAACTGGCGGAGAAGGAGTCTCAGCCCTGGGTGTTGTCTCGATCTTGGGCTTAGGCTTAGGACTGGGTTTAGGCTTCGACTTGGGCACAGGCTTCTGCCGCGGCTTGATGTTCTCCACGCCCAACTCCTTGCCGTCTTCATCATCATTGTCAAGCTTCGTGTCCGGGAGCGGCCACCCCTTGGACCTGTTGACAAGCGGCCTGCCCGGGCTGTCCTTGACAGGGTCTGCGTCCTGGTCGCCTTTGTTCTCGAACATGGAGATCAGTGAGTCAGCAGGGGGCAGGTGGGCCGTGTCAGGGAGGCCGTCCGAGCTCGTGGTCGAGAGGCTCACCGCCGGGCTGTCCGTCCTGGCGTGCGCCTTCCTCCGGATCGGTGCCGGCTCGCCGAGGCGCGGCCTCCCCGCGGCCGCCCTCTCATCACCACCGCCCTGCCCAGCCTGGTTGGAGCCAGGACTAACGCTCCTGCTCGCCGCGAGCGTGGCAGCTATGAAGCTCGTGGATTTCGGGTCTGCCGCCGTGCCGGCCGCCCTGCCGCCGGGGGGCAGCAGGTACGGGCCCCTGGCCTGCTCGGAGCCGGGCGAGCTGAGGAACAGTGCCAGTCGTTCCCTCTCCTGCTCCGTGGCCTGGCCTGTATCGCTGTCCGGCAGGGTGCTGCTGTTACCGGTGGTCTGCCTGCTTATCCTCCCATTTCCGGCCCCCGTGCCTTGCGTGCTGAGCCGTTTGCCCTGTCGACTGCTGACACTGCCGGTTGGAGACCGGGTCCTCGAGGCCGACGTAGCAGCGACGAGTGCGCCACCGTCCGGCGGTGAAAAGACAGCTGTATTGTTGGAGCTGGGCGTAAGGCTCTGGCGTTGTGCATGCTGCTGCTCATGCTGCTGCTGCTGCTGCTGCTTGGAGAAGGCAAGAGAGGCGCCTCGCAAGGCTGCCTCCTTGGGCGTGAGCTTGTGCGGGCCGGCATTATCGATGGAGCTGCTAGTGGGTCGGAGGTTCAAGCGGCTGCCTTGAGGGGTGCTCGAGGCATGCATGGCCTTTTATGGGCAGAAGTAGCTGGGTACGGTCTCGAAGGGTTGCCAGTGAAAGTCGTCGACATATATAAGTGGCTGCTTGCAGCAGATGCACGTTGGATCATTCGGCACGTGGACGTCGCATCTCGAGGGAGCTGACGAGTCGGCTGCGTGGCAGGATAGCTAGCTTAGCTGATGCGACACTTCTTGGATATGGTGAACCTGCACCCCTGGCCACGTTGACGGGTCAAGTCTCTTCGGTGCTACATACACGTGGTTGGAGCGGGCAAGGGACGGACGTTTCGAGAGGTGGAGGCCAGTTGGTTGTCGGTGGTGGTGGGCCGGGAGGGAGGTCGGCGGCAGCAGCGGCCAAGATGTCGCTGGGGCGGTTGGTTGGTTGTGTTTGTGACTTGACGGGAATAGGGGATCTGATGTAATCGCGAGCCCTTAAAGCTGTCCAACGCCACGCTGCACTGCTCCACCTGCGAGGGCGCTGAAAAGCTCCCGGGGTTGCACTACGCCCAGTCTGCAACCCTGTCGATCCCCCGACGCTCTGGGGTGCAACTGGCAGCTCGGCCCGTTCTTGGAGCAGAGCCTCGGACGAATCAGATCAGGCCAAACCAGCTGCCACTAAAACATGAGACTACCTACATGGGATCATCACTCCTCGGCTTTAGATACGCCCCGAAGAGAGCATGCTCAGTGGTTCATTTGAGTATCAATTCTTTTTCTTAATTTTAATACAGCCGGCCATAACAGCATACAGTCAGTCAGTCAGTCAGTCGTCATCATCCATCATGGCAGAGCAGCTCACTACCATCAGGTCAGATCAGACCGTCGTGCCCGTCCGTCTCAGTATCTTGCGGCATGAACAGAAACGCGGAAAACCAGAACACGAAGCCTTGAACGCCGTATTATCCTGACTCCAAAAATCCAGTGATTTTTACGAGTCTTTCCGACCGCCTCCCTTCCCACCCTTCCCATTCCTTTCCGTCCTTTTCCACTTTCCGCCCTATGAGAACTCCATCTTTCCAGGGTGCGTGTCCATTTGAACAACCTCTCCCTTCCCTTGCAGGAGTCCCCCAAATGAGAAGCGAAAGTCCTTAGCCAAAAGAACTGGGATGTGAACGACGCGGCCGGCCGGCCGAGCCTCTCGAGTTTTCCAGCAACCTTGCGGGCATGCTCTCTTTAGGAGCCGTATAAGTAGAATCAAGTACCATCCAGGTACAAAAAAGGGGCTGCAAACACCCGGTATCCATGAGCACCTTGATCAAGGCGAACGACGGACACGCTTCGCTCCTTAGAAAATATCCTCGTCCGTCCAGCCCGAGCTCCCGGAATAGACTCGTCTGCCGTTGCCGTCCGAGAGCACGTGCGGCTGTTGCAGCGCAGGGGGGATCCCTCGCGGCCGCTTTGCCTGCTGGGGCGCGTTGAACTTGCTCGGGGGCTCCATGGAATAGTTGGTCCTCCCCGACCTGACCTTGGCGTAATGCCCAATCGGTATGTCCTCTTCCGGCTCCGAGGTGTCGTCATATGTTTCCCAGTTCTCGGACCCTGTCACCACAGTGCCGTTTGATCCGGTAGACTGGTTCGAGATCTGGCGGATTGCGGGGCCCGGGGCCTGGGAGTACGACTGAGCGAAGCGCTCATACCGGGGACTGTTGTCATGGTTGCGGAGGGAGGCCCTCCCTGGAAAGTCGCGGAAATCGTGGTGTGAGATGGGGCGCTCATACTCCCCGCTGTGCTGCTTCGGCCGGTCATCATAGACGTCCTCGGGTTCGATCTGCCGAATGAGGCCCGATCCGCTGCCCGATCCTCGGTCAGAGGATGAGTAGTAGTCAGAAGGTGCTTCCGTCTCCGTCTCCGGGACAGCCACAAGGTCTCTCATCTTCGGTGGCGGGGCCCGCATCACGGGAACTGTCCCGTGCCTCACCAGATTGGGCTTCTCTATCTCTTGCCGTTGCTTGTCGGGGGAGTAGTTGGCGTTCCTTAAGTTGGACAACGGAGCACGCGCTGGGATACGCGTTGGGCTGCCCCTTGTGTTGATGCTTGTCTGAGCCCCCAGTGGTTTCGACCACTTGGTCGGGAGAGAATTGAACTTTTCAGGTGGCGTCTTCGCCCCAGCCCGGCTAGGGGCTTGCGAGCGGGTGTTGCTGACAGCGCTGTTGGACCTGCTGACAGGTGATGCCGATTTGGTCACACTGTTAGATTTCGATGGCATAGAGGTGTTCGCCGGGGTTCTTGAACGGGGTCCTGGAGTTGCCCTGTTGGAGCTGTCGGTTTCGAGGTTATCCAGGTACCTCTCGCCGTGGACATAGAATGGGCGGCCCCACTCATCTTCCCACTGCTCCAGTGCCTTGCGCAGATCAGCAGTCACCTTTGGGAGCTCCTTGGCGATCCTCTTCCTCATCTTCTCCTCGCGCAGCAGCTTTCCAGGGTCACGCTTCTCGCCCTTCTGTGGCTTCATCATCAGCCGCGAGGCGTCCTGGCTTGCAGCGGCCAGCTCATCCCGCTCTGAAATCAGGGTCCGGTGTTTCTCCATAAGAGCCAGCATCGGGGCCCGCTGTTCCTTCAGCGCCTCCAGCCTGGTGATCTCGCTCTCGTGGGCCTCGAGAAGGGCATCGCTGTACACGTCGGAGAAGGCAGGGGCGAACTCGAGCATCTCGTCCTCGGACATGTACAAAGCATCCCAGAGCACCTGGAGCTTGCAGCGCGCATCTTCCACAAACAGATGGAGGTTTTGTCGCTTGAGCTCGTTGAGGCGGGCCAGCTCATCGTCAAACTCGTTGATCTGTCGGATACCGCAACCACGGTTGGCATTCAGGAAGGCCTTGCGTTCTGCCTCGTCAACGCCGAGCTTCTCCCAGAGGGCCTCGACGGCCTCCCTCAGGCCATGCAGACGCTTCTCCCTGTTCTTCTTCTCGCTATCGAGCTTCTCCAGCCTGGCCCGGAGTCGCGCGATGTCCTCCTCGTGGAGGCCAAGTTGCTCTGGGGCATCACGGTAGTACTTGACGATGGCGCCGTCGGTCTGGGCCTGTGGGGTTCCGAGTTCTGCCCACAGCTGGATGATGTTCTCTGAGAGGGACTGGACGGTTGAGATGCGCCTCGTGTACTCCTCGTAGACCCTGGTGAACTCGTTGTCGACCTTGTCGACGTACGAGGGAGATAGGTCGAAAGTGGGCGGGATAGACTGGTTTGGCCCGGTGGGCGGAAGGGCAAGCCTGACAAAGTTGGGTTCGAGATGTGACGAGTAGGATTCGAGTGCCTCGGCAAGCTCTGCGAGATGTCAGTCCGGGTCACAGGCCGGGTGTTGAGCTTCGGGCGTGGTGGTGCGTACTCTTTACCTGTGCAAACCGCTCCTTGTGGGCCCTGCTGACCTTGGCGTGTTTCTCCTTCAATGCCTGAAGGCACCTGTTCAAGGGGTAGGAGATTTTGAGGCCATCGTCGTACCCCTGGGAGGAGCCGCGAGAGCTGGGGTCCTCCAGGGAGGCTTCCATCTGGCGGATAGTGGTGATCATGTTCTGGGCCTCAGAGATGATGTGTTTCTTCTCCTGGGTCACAAGGCGCACCTGATTATTCAGGGCCTCGGACAGGGCTGCGAACAGCTATGTGGGTGTATACTCTGGTCAGCCCCTACCAGCTCATGAAGCAAGCCCGGTCCCAGCGAGAGACGCGGGGTCTGTTGGGTCATGACATGTCACATACCTCTGCCTCTCTGGACTCACGGTCATGGCTGGGGACGCCGATCTCATCGAAGAGACCGTGCAGCTGGCCAATTATGGTATTGACCTGCTGGGAAAGGTAGCCGGCGTCCATGACAGCGGCGGCTGAGGCGGAGTGATGTGACTGAAGCACAGGAACAAGCGAGTGGTGAGGCACGGCGCAGGAGTGGGCCGGTGGCCTGTAGGGCGGCTGGTGACAATCTTCAAGGGGACGGGACCTGGCCTGGTTTGGTGACGAGTATCAAGGCGGATTAGATTGGACCAGACTGGGCCACTTGGATTGTGACGTCGGATGCGGCCACGGTTTTACGACAGGCAGAAAAGGGAAGAGGCTCGGTGCTAGATTATTGATTGATTGTTGACAGGTGACAGCTGGGTGGCGCGCGCCGTGCTCGTGCTTGTGTGGTGCGATGCGATGCTCCGCGCCGCCAATGTTGTGTACCGCGCCGCTTGCCAGACACAACTGACTGGACGAGGCCGTGTGCTGTATGCGTGTTGGGTATCACAGCAGATAAAAGTCGAGGACCCTCACAGCTCGGCTGGGATATGGACGGGAGCCGCAATGCATCTCACGAGAAATGAATAGAAATGTAAAAACGAGAGGCCGGCTGCTGCAGTGGCTGTGTGCTACGCAGGACTGACTGACAGACAGACAGACAGACAGACAGACAGACAGACAGACAGACAGACAGACAGACAGACAGACAGACAGAGACAGACAGACAGACTTGCTTGACTGGGTTCGACTGTGGCCTGGTCGAGCGCCGAGTGAGGAGCAAGGTGGGATGTGATGTGGGATGGGTGAGTAGAGGGGATGGGAAATTAGAAAAGGCGGCGCAGGCTCTTGTGTTTCGTTCGCTTCTGCGGGCTGCTTCCTGGGTGCAAGGCAGGTTTTGGGTCTTAGCCTAGTGCAGGTAGCTGCTGGGAGGAAGGAAGAAGCCAAGGAAGGTTGTTGAGTTTTGGCGCTCGGCCTCCCTCGCAATGTGCTGCTGCTGCGCTGTGTGTGTGTGTGTGCTAGTAGATGGGTAACTGGGCCAAGGTTGGTTTCCACGGCAACGGCCCCAAGCCCGATGGCCCACCACCCGCTTACACGACATACGCCTTGCATTAGTGCACACTAAGATGGGAGCATCGTGAGGTGCATACTAGTGTACACTAAGTGTATGTAGGTACGATGCCTGTGCGCTAGGGAGGGCTGACCCCACCTCCAGCCAGCCCTTTTTCCAAACCACGCTACCTTCCAAGCTTCGTCTCAACCCAAGACCGCACATGCGGGCGACATGCCGTACGATGCGATGCGATGGGGCCTCCCTTCCAAGGCCTCAAGGTTTCCTGAGGCTCCACATGCCCGGCTACTCTGTCGCTTCCGGTTATGTGCGCCTGATGGTTGACGTGCATCCTGCATGTTTGGATGCAGCAGGATGCCACCCTGCCATGGCACGCACGCAGCGTAGCCTTGCTCCCGATCACCAAGAGTTCCCACTTCGTCTGCTGTCCGTCATTCGGCTGGCCCTATGATCCATCTCCCAGTGCTAGTCTCGATTGACTGACTGATTAACCGGCTGGCTGGCTGGCTGGCTGGCTCTTCAGACTTGTCTTTCCGTCATCTCTGAGCATCGACCAACAGGACCCCCGGATTCCGACCAATTACCGGCGCCACCAGCCTCCCGTATAATGCGCGCACATGTATACTCCGTATGCATGTAAGAAATATCGCGAGGGGTGCCCGGGGTCTCCAAGCACACCGGGCGGCAAAATGTCCCGTCGTTTCACATTTTGTGGCTCCAGAACCTGCTTGTCTCCTTCCAGAACCGCGGGCCACGTTTGCCCGGCCACCAACCACAACCAACACCTCGGTTCTGCCTCGATGTTACCATACATATTGTACGCTTGTCTGCCGAGTCAGCTGCCTTTCAATCTACCTTCCGTGTCATCTTGCAGTCACTGTGCAGGAAGTCAACCCAGCCTGCCCGGCACAGACATCCAATTATATCGCAGAGACGCTTTGTTTTGGCACGACGCCCCCTCTTCTACATGTGCATACTTCTTCCTCCTGCGCCTCTCGTGCAAAAAGCAAGCCTGGGGTAAACAAACCGCATCGGACATTGACGCAGTCGCCAGAGGTCAGCTGAGCTCGCCTGATAGGCTGTGCCACTGAGACACTACCTGGGCTATAATGGGCAATATATGTATGGGTCTGCTCGGTTGGCTTGCCAGCTTGCTCCTCAGTCAGACATGACCATCTGCCAGTGCCCAGCACCTGCAGCTCGCAAAACACTGCTGGAAAGAGACAAATAATCGCCTGTCTTGGTGTGTGCCACAATACCATGCAGGCACGTCTCGCACGACATTAATACGCCCGAAAGCAGGGACATTGCGCTGTCAAGCATAAGCAACACTGGCTGGGCCGGTGGCTCCTGAGAGTGGAGCTGCCATCGCCATGCTCAGATAGGGAAGAGGAACGAGTCTGCAGAAGGATCAAGAACCAATGTCTATTAATAGGAGGATCGTCTCGATCCCTCCAGCCACACATAAGCTGCCTCTTCCCCCACAAAGGCCCTGCGCCACCATTGTATATATTCTGCCCATGCTTTTGCCACTGCTCTACACTGCATATCTGGGTTTTGGGCCCCTCTTGTGCTCATCCGATTTCAGGATTTCCTTTCCATATCTACAAAGTTACGTCATATGCTTGAAGCCCGGTGGTGTATGCAGTGTGGTCTAAGCGCTAGACAATGGAACAGTGTATCTACGTCAACTAGTTCATGGCATCTCATATAACCATAGAAACTAACCTTCTGGCATATACTTATTGTACATGCAAAAATACTCAAGTGTCTGACAGCGTGTGGTTCTACAATATTGACTGTCTCGTAGTTGCACCCTCCACTCGTGACACCAGCCCCACCCTTTCACCAACAACTGTATGAATAGGTTCTTATCAGCTCACAAACACTGATTAGCATTAACGGTAACCTGATTCGGATTGCCCTGATGGTTAGCACGCGCGGCATCAGCAGCTGAGAGGGGCGTGAACACTCACGCCTTGACCGGACACCTCAGAACCGGCCGGACACAGCTAAAAGTTCGCGTAACCGGGCATTATAGCTGCGGCACGGATATCTTTCTTCACCCCTAGCGGGGCCGGGTGTACCGAATGGACGCCCGACGGGTCTTGCTCCACAACGTCACCCCCGAGTAAGTCGTATAACTACCCATTTCCGGATCTCCCCAACATGGGGCAATCTATTGAGCCTCCCCGGGCCGGCCCCCAAGTTCGCACGCAATAGACACAACCATCGTAATCAAGGGGCACGACCACCCAGCCTCGTCTCATGCCCGCCCCCATCGGCCTTGGCCACATGGCGCCTTCCCCGCGCGAATCCTTGCCGTCCGGCAGCCGAGCATCGAGCTCGTCGCCGCCTGCGACAAGTGGGTGGCCGAGAACCGGCCCGCCGTCCGTGAGATAATACCGTACTGGGAACGGGGGAGTGAAAGGGGGGGGGATGGATAGGTATGCCTGGGGGCTATAATAGCCCAGGGGTCCTTTTGACGTCTCCTCGGTTGAGCCGGCCCCCGCCCCCTTTCTTCGCATGGACACATCGACCGTTTAGTTGTGCTGTCCGAGGGCACAGAATCCGGACTGTTATACACGTTCGAAATCGATCACTCCCAAGAGATTGGCAACATCACCAGTCAAAAGTCCACTCTGGGAACCCCTTCACATTGTGTATGAAAAATAGGTGCTGTTCTCTCGTATTCGACACTGATTATTTGTACTCGTGGAATACTTGTTACGTTACACGACAGGGCTGCGCTTGCGCTCAGCAGCCTGAGAGATGAGCAATTGCGAACAACTACTTTCCCCTTCTGTGCTTACATCATGTAGACCTGTTGAGGTTCGGTTGCCATGTATCCGATCTCCATTACCGAAGAGGCTTGCCTCTTGCTTGAAGATGACTCGCGAACGAACCTTATGTTTGATTTCCCCTACGAGTCGGTTGGACACGGGCCCAATTCAAAGACAGAATAGACTTGGAATGTCATCCACAACAAATACTCGAAGACAGATGAGGCTTGATACATATACGTGCCAGACTTGGGGTCGGACCGCGTCTGGATCATTCATCCCGAGAAGACGAAGGCAAAGGTCTGTGCATGGCTGCAATGTCCTCCTGGAAGAGGCTCTCGACAGGCAACGTTCACACCCGACGGTACGCGTCTAGTAAAAGACTCCAGTGATAAGCAACAGCTCAGGGTAATACATAAATTGAAATGAAATAATTCATGTCCCCGGAGAGCTATCTCGCACTGTCATTGCCTCCAACCTGTCGGCTTTCTGGGCCAAAAACGTTCTGCCCACCGACTGTTTTTCGCCTAGAGTCGTGCCTCCAAGCGTTCATCCGAACCACATATTGACGATGGACGCCGCCGAGATATGTCTCCATCCCAGGATACCCAACGTCTTGTATGTCACCAACAGGTGGTTGAAAGAACCAGCTTCGTGTAGACAAACCTCGATACCATCAGTGTCATGAGACTCGGCAGTGGCGGCAGTTTGGGAGCGTTGGGAGGGCAAGAGGGTGGCGGGCTTAGAGATATAACATCGATGGCGAGGAGGGCGAGGTGAGGACTCTGCTTGCTAATCTGAACGCGGGCATGGAAACCTTTGAAGCGGAATCAGGCATGTAATTTGGCTATAGAGATGTTTCAGATATAGAATTCTTGAGAGACTTTTGGACAGAGTCACTCAACTAGTATTCCCCCTCTTGCGTCCTGCTTTTGTCCTCGACCGAAGCCGCAGTGGCCTCAGTTAACAGGCACCGAACCTCCCGGTCTCGGCAATCACTACTTTGCTATTTTATGAAAATGTGAAAATCTCCTTGCGGATTGGTCAAAGACTTTGGAATTCTGACAAACATATCACTGTAACAAAGTGCCCTCGCGAACCAATATATAAGCTCTGTGCCAGTGGAGTGGCGACTCAACACCCTTCGCCCGTTTGCAACTTGGGAAGATATCCGCCGGAGGCGTACATACCAGAGGTCCACACGATGATGGGCATGCGAGTACGTAGACGTCTGTAGGGTCAGCTCAGAGTACGATGTGCAGGTTATAGACAGTATTTATAGACTGTTTGTATTCCGTGAGTTCCTCTACTAAGCCGGAAAAACAATAATTGTCCTAAGAGGACGCAAAACAATAGCCCTAGGTATGGATTGTGGGCAATTAATTTCGCGACGCACAGGCAATATTTGTATACCTAGGTATGAGAGCAACGCCGAACCAGCCAATGCTTGGTCATTCTGCCACTTGCCGTTGTATTTAATCACGATGCCCGACGTGATGACATGCAGGGCGCCCACGGAGATACCCCTTAAGATGATAAGCTTGCGGCGGCCCATCTTGTCGAGGAACAAGGAGATCGGTATCCCGGCCTTGGGCTGGCAGACGGTGACGGGCATATCGCTTAGAATCAGAGATATTCCGTAGCTTTGACCTTGAGAGGAGAAGGATGGGCCCCTAGTACAGGGACGTGTTGATAACTTGGCAAATATTAGCACTTCTGTGCTCGTAGGGGGATGCGGCTTGACCGGGGGATATTTCAAGGAACAATGCGTGGGACTAGGGTACGGTATAGTGAGGATGAGGGAGATAGCTCTCTGGTCGTAGCGGAAGGAGGATCCCCAAAAGGACGCCAAAAGAGTAGCGGCAAAGACATAAGGCG
Source organism: Stenocarpella maydis (assembly GCA_002270565.1). Lineage (NCBI taxonomy): Eukaryota > Fungi > Ascomycota > Sordariomycetes > Diaporthales > Diaporthaceae > Stenocarpella > Stenocarpella maydis. Next base: position 223,197 of record NQMI01000003.1, on the reverse strand, counting down.
ACCTTACAATGCCGATAATGCCCTTGATGTCATAGCTAATGGCGGCGGCGGCGGAGTGTTCATGGGAGAAGCCATCTCCAATGTGGCCTGTGAAGGTGCTCCCCTCGTTGTCATCGTACCTAGGTAATTATCGACAGTCAGTACTAGAGCGCAAGAACTAGGACAGTTTTGTTTTTTCAGGGCTCTCAACAAATGATGGATAAGACGTGTTGGTAACGCGTTGGGGAGACGGAAGCAGTATTTGTGTCCCGTATTATCTACGAACTTTCCCAAAGGGTTTGCTGGTAACAGTTGTTCTATGAGCCCTTCCACATTCTTTGAGGACCTGCCTATGGCTGCCCATGGCTACCTAGGGTCTTTTGCATGTGTGTAGTTATTTAGGAGGAAGATTCTTCACTCTGATCTCTAGAATAGAGAGAGGGTACCCGCGGGATACCAAATGAAGTCTTCCTACTGAAAACAACTGTAACCTCCATGCATTCATGAGCCAGGACATCCTCACGGAAATAAACGATGCTCAATCACACAGGGGAACTCAAGTGATCACTGCTTGACATCCGACAGAATCTTTGCTCGTAAGGTTCCCGCCGTGCCCAAAGGCTAATTACAAAGGTAGCCTACGCTTCCCGACAGAGACTGACACTCTTCATAATCAAGTTGGGACGGACAAATCCTCAACTTCGGGGTAAGACAGAGCTCGTGCGCAATCAGCCTGAGCCTGTGTGCGATAGAGAGCTGCAATCACTCCTAGCCAGTGGAGTGGCAACACGCACCTTCATTACGAGCATATCCGAAAGTCTCAAGTACCACCAACATTGACAAACCACGTGGGCAGTACGCGGGCACGATTTCACACCGGGTCTTCTTAGGCAGCAACGTCGTGCGTCGGCTAGCGCCTTGACACACAAGAGTCGTAGGAGAAGCCGTAAGTACCTGCCCATGCCCGATTACAAGACAGAGAAGACCTGGCAAAGAAGGACGAGGCGTATTAGGAAACCATGTCCAGGCCTGTCAGTAGCAGGGGCGCAGGCTCACGGCATCCATCAATTGATATTAGGCCGGAGCACCACCAGCTCAGTCTGCGGATAAATTAATTCAAGATTCCACGCAAAAAGAATTATCACAACATACAGTTCACGGCAAAAGGGTGGAACCGGTTTTTTCTTTTTTGCAGGACGGCTTGGATTCATTCCATTCGTTCCGAGATATAGCGGCTACCAATGCAAAAAAATCCGACTTTGATCACAACATGTGCCTATATCAAGCACTCAAGCCCCCCAAATGTGCAAGGAACGTGTTCCTTTTTATGTCCGTCGCTGTCTTCCCAAGGGCGAGAAGCACCATTGGGAGAGCCAAAAATAAAGAAAGTCTCATGAATAATAATATGTACACACACCCAGAAAGAACGCGCTGGGCATACGCAGAATTGAGTTTGTTGTCCGAGCGGCTGAAGCCGCGCATACATTTGCTGGACGGCCTTGGCAATGACCGATGCGAGCATTGTCAGCGAAGCAATTACCAACTGAAGGCCTCTTCGCAGAAGTCGATGGTGCCGTTGTATTGGCGGTTTCGCACGGCCAATCGCACCTCATCGCTCAGCGCACCAGGTCCGCACACGGTGACACCCATGGCGCCAACCTGGTTCTCCATCTCAGCGCCAATCAGGTGCTCGATGTTGGGTCGCCCGGGGAACATCTGCACGGTCGAGCTGGGCGAGTGGATCTCCTTGGTCGAGCGGGGCCGCGACACGAAGAGCATGATGCGCAGGCACTCGCGGCGGCGCTCCATGGCCAGGATCTCGGTCATCCACGGGCGGATCCACTCCAGGTGCTCGGGGCTCTGGATGATCCAGACGAGCACAATCTTGCGCGCGGCAACGGTGCCGTTGTTGTACCCGGCGACGAGATCACGGACGTGCGGCACGGCCTGAGTGATGCCGACTCCACCTGCGAAGAGCATGACTGTGCCGTAAGACTGCAGCTTGTGGTCGCCACCATAAGGACCCTCGACGAGGCACGAGGTCACCATTCTGCCATCGGGGCATGCTGCTGCCTTCTTGTAGAGAGACGCGGTGGCGCCTGTCCTGGCTCGGATGACAAAAGCCATGCTGGTCTTGCGCATCGAGAGGATCTCGTTGCGGTCCATGGGCAGCTTCTCCCCGTCGAGTGCGTCAGTCTCCTCGCTCCAGGCGACGGAGAAAGGGTGAGACTGCAGCAGACTGATGCTGGGAAAGTACAGGTACGCGTGCTGGCCGGGGGCGAATGCCCAGGGGCGGGCCATGTTGACGGTGACACGGACAGCGTTGCCAGGCAGAGCCTCGACGAGAGTCTTGGTGCCGCCTGAGCCAACGTTGGCGTAGGCAAGGCGGATCAGACGAGCAGCACGATCAAAGGACCACAGGGCAACAACGGCGTACAGGTACTTGAGCTGGGGCAAGTCCTTGAGCTTGAGATGGTACCACACGCCGACAATGGCAACAGCGGCAGCAATGATGTGAAGGATCTTGAAGGTCTCGTAGAAAGCGTGCCTGGAGACACTGCACGCCTGGATGAAGATGAACAGGAAGGCGATTGTGCCAATCAGGCCGAACATCAGGAAGGGAACCTGGGTCGCGATGGACATGACGGCGGCGAATGGCATTCCCTTGGAGACCATCCAGCAAACGGTGTGGGCCAGCGCCTCGAGGACCACGATACGGCCCAACCATCGGTGAAGCAGGTTGAAGGTGTCAAAAGAAATGGCCAGCCAGGTGAGGAGCGGGTTGTTGCGGGCGGCCATCAGCCAGAGGGGAATCATGTTGACGACGGCCAGAACACCGGTGCGGTAGAGGAACATCTCGGTCCAGCTGTCAAAGTTGCCCTGGAACTGGATGTCGATGCAGCAGAAGGCGACGTTGGTGGCGAAGTAGCCGACCAGACCAAAGAGCTGGAGCCTGGTGGGGAGGGTGCCCATGTTGATGGCAGAGCTGACCTGGAACTCGCGGTTGTGTCTCTTGCGAAAGACGGGTGCATACTGGAGGCTCCTCTTGAAGAAGGCATGACCCCATGACTCCTGAGCGAAGTAGAACTGGGTGCTGTTGTTCAGGGATGAGACGGTGCGTACATATCTCGTCAGAGAGGTGTACACTTTGTGGGTGATGACCAGGGCTGCCATGATGGCAAGGATGTAGTAGAGGTAGTTTGAGAGAAGCTGGTTCTCAAGGAAGGGGTTGATGACCTGAACGGTCTCGCCATCGCCGCCGCCTGAGCTGCCTCCTCCGGCCATGGTGAGTGACTTAGGGTTGTGAGTAAGGGTGTGGAACAAGTCCAGAGTACTTCGTGGGTACGAAGAGAAAACGGTGGCGACTCTTGGGCCACGAGGGCCGGGAAGACTCGAGGCTGTCAAGCTAGAAAGGGCGGATATCTGATTTCAAGACCAGCAAGAAACAGACTGGAGAATTTAAAGCGAGTCGAATGCTCCGTGGTGTCGGGTCGCGGCTTGGCGAGAGCTCGTGTGGGACCGACCCGTATGATAGCTAAGGTATAGTGAATGATGTGGATGCGTGAATGTTCGCTCCGGATTGTTCAATGGCGGCTTGGGTTTGTCCCTTTGTCCTTTGTTCCCCTTATTGTTCAGCCGAGTTTAAGCAAAACCACCGTCTCGAGTCAACAGAGATATGCCGTCGAAGAGTTCCAAGGGAGAAAATGTGTCATGTGACTGTGGCGCGAATTACAAATCCAGTTGCTTCGACGGTTGAATATTTGTTTGTCTGTGATGGAGACCCAAGTATGGTGCGAGGCAATGAGTGCCTGTGGTAAAATTGGCGTGGTTGTGGGGTAAAGGGGGGGCCAGGTCAGAAAAGGAGCCCGATGACGAAGTGAATACGGCGAAAGGAGTGCCTGTGCCCGATGGCTCGAATATAAGGGTGCGTCGAGTACCGAGGGCTGTAAAGAGAAAAGAAAAAAGAGAAAAAAGAACCAACGATCAGATGGGGAGAGGGAGTCTCGGACTTCTGAGTTTGAAGTGAAATGAAGAAGAAGGTGAAGTCTTGGACGACGTGGGTGTGCCTGGCCTAGAAGCACAAGCAGAGAGGGGACGTGAAGGACTGGATATATGCCAAGCAAGCGGTGGCTCGTGGTAAGTGGGATCTCTCTGGTGGGGTCCAATCAAGTGCCCCCTGTCAAAAAGCCTGCAGTGATCTACCTGGGACAGCCAGTCGAGAGCGACGACTCAGGGGAACACGACAGCCGGGTGCAGGTGCGACTGGGGTGTACGCTGCACCTTCCAACCAGACAGTCAACCGCTTTTCTTTGTTTACTACGTGTACCTGCCTGCCTACCTGGTATGTACGGTGCCGCCTGCCACCTGCTACGGTGAGACTGACCGTCCCTGTGCAGGCAGATGCTCCTTAGATCTATTAGTGTAGCTGTGTACATAGTATGTACCACCTTCTTCATGTGCGGCATGTACACTAGCCTGTGTCTCTTGTGGCAGCACGAATGCCCCTCCGCCTGCACCGGCCCTTGCTGCCTCGCTGGAACCCAATGGGGCTCTCCGAGAGTGACACACCTGGCGGGGTCCAGTGTCCCTTGCCTGCCTCGTGCCAGCATTCCATTCATCCACCCATTTAGCCACCGACGAGGTCGACCCGAGATGCACTACGCATGTGCTTGTTCTTCCTTCCAGGCCAGGCAGGGTGCTACTATTACACTACACACGGTCCCGGGTAATTGCAAACGCGGCTCTGCTCTGCTGTGCTCTGCTGTGCTCTGCTGTGCTGTGCTCTGTGCCACTCGTCCAAGCTCCCAAAAACCCTATCTATGCCAAACTTAATGCTCAGCCAGCCATGACTGGCCATGATTCACGATCTGCCTGCGCCGCGGGCAATCCCAGTGACAATCTCCGCCAATCATTTTCTAAGCCCCCAGGCCTTCCCCCCGTCCGAGGTGGACAAACATAGTAACACGACAGCTAAATAAACACGCCCAGCACCCGCAGCACCCTGCCCACAGGTCATGCCCGAGCCACACGAGCCAGCCCCGTGGTCGTTTTCTGGACTGCTCCAGTCATGCTGGCCTTGCTGTGCCATTTCCGTCCCAGGCCTGCCAAGCCTCGCGCACAAGCAGGTCCCTGAGCCGATGGTCTCGTCGCTGCTGTCAAAATCTTGGTCATCCAAACTCTTGCATAGTTTCCTCCTGCGCCATGCCGCGCGCTCTCTGCACCTGCAGGCCTGAATGACGACGACTATCAGTGTACACCACTACCTTGTACACTACCGAGTATGGTAGCAACCAAAACTTGCGCACATGGCTGGTGGTCCCTGCCCGTCCCTGCGACATCCTGCTAGTCTACCCACTGGCTGGCCCTATTCTGTTTCGCGGGCGGGAGGTGGGGGGTCCCATCGGACCGCCGACGCCTCTCATGTTCGCTCTCGGCCGGCCATGGCTTTTCGAAGCTCGTCGATTGGCGGCGGCCCATTGGACAGCAGGCGCCGCAGGCCTCTGTACACGGACAGGTGAAACAGCCTTGCCCCACCACCACGCTGCTCAGGGGGCGACCGACCCACATTCAAGTGGACGTCCATTCAAGTGAACTGCTCACTTCGCGTCCCTTACAGCCGCTGATGCTCAAACCCCTGCCGAATGCCTGTTTGGGCAATCGTGCCTCCCTTAGGCGCCCTCAATTGGTGGAGCACCACCTCAGCCCAGCTCGCCACGAGTCCGTGCAATTTGCACACTCAACTCTGGCCGAACTCTGACAAGACACCCTACCCTTATCATGGCAGAATCAGCAGGTTTGACCGCCATAGTATATTGGAGGCCCGTCTTGATCCTCAGCGGGCCTGCGCAGATCCTGAGTCACCGCACACGACTTCTCCATCATCGTTTCCGAAATCTGGGGACTGGTTTCGGGACGCTGCCTTGTCCCGAGAGCCAGAAGATTCCTCCTATGTACAGGAGTGCCGAATGCCACTCGGCCGGCAGCTTGGGGAAAACCACGCTTATTTTTCCTGTGGTACGGAGAACACCGTTGTTTATGGCCACAGCCAGACTGCCACCTCGATCTACCCGAAGGCTGCCGTTTCCCTCTGCACATCATTGCTCGTGCCCTCCGCATACCCTGCAGCCCAGCCAGAGGCCGGGCGGGCGGGCAGTACCGTACAGGCGGACCCCGGCAGCGGAAATGACTAAGGGGGCCTCAACGCTGGCCTGGTTTTGAGACATGATTGATAAGTGGTTACACTCTGTTGTTATACTCCTCCAAAGTTTGCGTCCACAGTTTCTCCTAGAGTGCGCTACACTATGTACTGTCTACTGCCAGATCTGCATGCAGATGCCCGTATCAGTGATCTATACTATCCACCAACCAAACCTTGTGGGCCCCTGCCAGCCCTGGTTTACACTACAAGACAGAAAGATAGCTGAGACAATATCGACCTGCCACCCCGGCTGCCCGGGGTAGCCCGACAGATCGAGCTATCCGCAATATCCAACAAAGCTGCTCGCAGCGCTCCATAATATGGTGTACCGTCTGAAGCGGACAAGCCCACCCCGCGCTCGAAATAGCCAAAATTAACCCTCACACTAGCAAGAGAACCACCAGATAGACGTGCATACTGGGGGCTCGGCACTGGGCAGGCCATGGGTTTTTTAATCTACATGCCACTCGTCCGACTCGACCTGCGTCTAGCCCTGTATTAACCTTATCAAGACTCGGATCCCTCAACATTGAACTTTGGCCTTGCCGTGTTTCGCGGCAGCTTGGCTGGGACCACGCCGACTAGGAGATTTGAAGCTCTCCGAGGTCGTATAGCGGCATAGCTGGTAGCGGCAACGTCGCTCCGATGCTCCCATCTCTGACCAGCCTTGCGGGTAGCTTGTTGTCAGGCCAGTCACGCAATCAAGTGGCAGTGGCTGAAACGCCCCTGGGCGCTTTTTTTCATCTACGGCGCAGACACATGCCATCTGGTTCTCGGAAGGCTGGGCGGCACTACTACCAGACCATGTGGATGAGCCCACGCCTTCTCTGCATTTTGACAAGCCCGAACGTGGAGGGAGACACGAGCGTCGCTCGAGGCGCTGCGCAGCTACCTATCTTCCCCTACAGCTTCCCCGACTCATCAATGCTCATAGGGGACGCGTACTGTACCCCATCGCTCACGCCTCGACATCCTGACCTCCGTGGCGGGCGACCCTCAGCGGCGATCCACTCATCAGGCAGGACTCGAAGTATCAGATCAACGCCAGGGATGATTAGACCACCCAGGTTTGACCGACTGACCAACAAGATCAGACCGCGCCGGTCTACTGCGTACTGCCTACCGTTGAGCACCCACAATCCCAAGACGCATGTTCGTTTACTCCCTGGGTGAAACGGCAAAACCAAGCGAGACCGAAATGTTCTGTTTTGGGTCGTGCGTCAGGACGCCAAGTCTCCATCATCAAATCGCACCGTGACAGTCGGTCGGATACCTGGAATCCTGGATGCCCCCGCGCGCCTCGGTCCTCGGGCAAGTCACCCATGCGCAGACAACGTGATGTATTACCTGCGTTACTCGCAAAGCTGAACACGCGGCTCCCCAACTTCGCGCGCCCGCCCACATATTGTTGCCGGGGCCCCACAATCTTGACACAGAAGACAGCTTCACAAGCTTGCTTGGCCAGGGCCAAGCACACAGCATATGGCAGGTTAATGCATTATCTCATTTTCTATTCCCGACCTGTCATCGAATTACTATGCATCATGATTATTGGATTCTGGGTCTGTTACCAATGCCTGCAGGCGTCGCCCCCTACCCAAACACATAAAACATAATACCCCGTCCCTCCTGTTTACCATTAACAGTTAAAGCCTGACCGCGAAAGAGGCACTTTTCAGAGGCCCAGCTCGTCCTCGCTGCAATCATCGTCGCGAGGAGTATTGGTAATTGTTTTCAAAATGGCCCGAGATGGTTTCAGTGCGGTGGTGCGACGCTTCTTTGCGCCATCCAGGCGAGAAAACACCCCATTCTCATCATTGCTGTCGCGCAGGGCGCCTGGGCCTCTGGCGATAACATCGTAGTCATCGTCCAGCAGATCGACCGATTGATGATGGGCTTCTAAGCTCCGCTTGCCTAGCGACGTTCCGCTGCGGAGCCGCTGCGACGTGTTGTCGGCAGAACCTGGCTGTTTTGTCGCCGTGACACCTCGAGCAAGTTTCTGGCTCTGTTTCGGCTGACCATGTTTCGCCGAGTCTGATTCCTCGCCCCCACCGCAACCGTGTTCCTGTTCCGGAGCGGACAGGCTGCCTGATATACTTCGTCGTTGTCTCTGTGCTGGGGCGGGAGTGACCGTGATCCACTCGCAAATGTCCTCGTCCCAGCGGTAGGCTGACGAGGCGGACTTCCTCCGAGGCGTCGGGATGACTTGCTGCTGCTCACTTATCGATGCATCAAGCGACTCAGCGAAAGCGAGGTCGCGAAGATCGTTTGTTCTCTCTGCCAAGACGAACGCGCAGTCTAGCCGCAAGGCCTTCGGTGTTCCCTCGGGGGACATTTCGTGCTCGAGCTGGTCGCAGAGCCTGCTGAGGTAGTAATGCGGCGGTCTCGCTGACCCTCGTCCACAGCACTGCGCCATGGCGCCGATTAGGGATACGGCTGCCTCGTAGTGTTGTCTACCCTCCGCGCTCTCCTGGCCGCCTACAATCCGGGTCAGGGCTCCTGATGCAATGCTGCACTTGTGACTGTCTGGTAAAGTATTCGTAAAGAATGCAGCCAGGTTCAGGATAGTTTCTGGCCAGCCTGGTTTTCGGGTCCTTTTTAAATCGTACATACAACTCTGAATGATATATCCAACATTTTGCGATGATAAAGATCTCTTTACCTGGCCGGCTTGGTACACGGATGAATCTCTGGCTTCCTGGCTCAGGATAGGCAGTGTTGAGATTGCTGTGATAGCACTGATCAAAGTCTGCTGTGATAAGCTCTTGAGGTCGTGACTGTGGGTTCTGGGGGGCATAGCATCGAGCCTCACTTGCGTCGAGAGCGTTGTGATCATGTTGACCGTGAACGACGTAGTGTCGTCGCAGACATCGTCCCTAGAGAGGGCCTTAACCATGCAGGACCAAATCGCACCAAACTCCCTAGTCGACAGCCAGAGGAGCGGCAGCTTTTGCTGCGTCAACAGCCTGGAGAGCTGCCGTTGCATAAACTGTGGCCTGCCAGCGTCCCTCGCGAAGTCCCTCAGCGCCCTCAGGGGCGCGAGCTTCCGGCTCTCATCGAAGGTGCTTTCAGCGCCTCTGGGCTTTGGGTAGTAACGGTCCGCCAGTTCCTGCAGCAGCTCCTCGCCCTCACGGAAAGACTTTGTCCTGAAGCAAAGCTTGACGAGGAGCATCGAGAAGCCATCATCGAGCAGGCCCTCGGCGATCGAGTCCCTGACAACCTTGATGGCGTGAGCCCGGATTACGAATCTGAGATGGCCGGCTTCACGGCTGTTCGGCAGCATGGCCTCGATCTCTCCATAGATCTCATTGGATACCTCGGAGCTCTGCAGCATTGACCTGGTCCCGCGCTCGTCTGCATCGCGTTGCTCCCAGTACTCGAGCTCGCCGATATACTCGGGGACCTTGCGGAGGCACATGGCCACGAGAGACCTGCTGCCCGGCGAGCCCGGGAGCGATGCTGCTGTGGCCGTGAGGAGAGAATAGAGAGTCCTGAGTATGGAATCATAGAGCGAGAATCTAGTTGTCGAGACGCGGCTGCGCAGCAATTGCATGTCACCGTCCAGGGCAGTAAGGACGGATGGTCCGCGCTGTCCTCTGAACTCAGCAAATCGCTTCTTCCTCGTGGCGTTCCCTTCCGAATCTGCCAGTTGCGGCTGCTGTATTGGTGATGAAACTTGCTGGCCTCGAGCCCTGCGGATAAATGGTGTTGGCAGGACAATCTCTCCTGGCTGTGGGATGCTCTTTTTCGATATCCTCCTCGAGGTGCCCGTAGCAGGTTTCTTAGGGCCTTGCGAAATGGCAGGGCGCCCCAGTGCCTTGCGTCCCCTCCGGGAGTAGGTATGCTGGAGAGCGGGACGGTTCGCGTCAGCCGTGCCGCCCTGGGGGACATCATGGCTCAGCCTCTCCAAGTCCTCCCGGTCGATTTCGCGCCTCAGGGCGGAGATGTGTGTCTTTAGTGGGCGAAGCAAGCGATGACAGCGAGTGGGAGTCCATGGCTGCAAGATCTCCCTAGCTGGTTGCCGGTATTTTGATGAAGGGAGGATGGGCCATGATTTATTATTCTCAGTATCCAATGGCTTCATATTGCATGAGTCGGCAAGAGCAAAACGAAGGCAAGTAAGCAAATGCCCGCCGCCAGCTGCCTCTCTAAACCCGCATTGCGAGCAATGATTATAAGTGAGAAAGAAGTGCTGATATAGCCGAGACGAATGAATGTCTGTAAGATGGAGCAGGGCGTGTATGGATGCAAGTCGCCGGGGTGAGGACTAGCTATGGCGAGCGATGTTGTTGATGGTTGGTGGTCAGAGTACCAAGGGGGCAAACGGTCTTCTGTTTACTTTTGGCCTCAGCAACCAGGGTTGGGGTTCTCTCAACGTCGGCTGTGGGCCAATGGAATGACCGAAGAGGCTCTTAGCCACCAGCAGCCTTGAACAGTGGGTCGCTGTGTAGGTTTGCCTACCAGAAGGGCCAAACAAGGTCTGGATACATATCTACATTCCGACGCGCAATTGATTTCTGAGGCGGACTATCATTATTAATTGCTACCTGGAGCCACTGGCCAAACGCCACTATGCAACCGTCTTGGCTTGTTGTTGGCTGGCATTGCGGTGCCGGACGGTGCGGTTTCGGTTGTGACGGTTATGACATCGGGGCGCCCGGGAGACGGAGCAGAGGCTCGACGTTGCCTGCCCGGTCCCCGGCTGTTGGTGGTGCAGCTGCTGCAGTTGCAGGCCTGTAGGTGTGCAGGTCTGCAGCCTGGGGCCGTACCCGCGTCTTGCCGGTGGAACGGGTATCCTAGCGCAGAATTTTTTTGAAAATGGTCGACGTATGTATAGCGTAGAGAGCAATGAGTATTGAGCTGCGGATTGTGGTGTCTCGTTCTTCTTAATTTTTTTTGTTGCCTTCAGCCTCACATACCTTGTCTTTTCCGGATTTCCATTCGAATATCTCGAATTGGCCCCATTTCTTTCCTCGTCAAGTCAGAAGGGGCGCATTTGACTTTCACATCCCTCCCGCGTCCAATCTCCATCCCCAGTCCCTTCTTTTTCGGCCGGCGCATTCTCGGAAGCCAACCACCCTCCCACTGTACGTAGAGGAAACTCGACGGCCATTTCGATCCTCTCGGTCCACACCCTCGATTCGATATCCAACATGGGTGATGTAACAAAGGATGCGGCTGCTGTAGCTGGTATGCTATGCTCTCTTTCCAATGCGCCCCCCCCCCACCCCCAACCTCCAATGATCCATGCCCCGACCTGCTCGCGTGAGTGCTGACAGAGCTTGGTCTGCTAGAAAATGCTACGCCAGAGACCTCAAATACCGAGGTCAACGGCTTTGCCCCGGCACCGGTTGTGGATGACGGGGTGGAGCCAAACCCAGAAGGTATGTCTGCTTCTCGACAGGACGGACCGTGGCACCGGACTTGCCGGTCATGTCATGCGCCGAGCGAGGGGTGATGTGCTAATAAACCGCCTATAGATGCTATGTTTCTGCTGAACATCATCTTGCCCCATGAGCCGGGCAGGGTCAACATCATGGTTAGCAAGAATGTCTCAAAAAGCTGGTGTTCTGAGACGCTGAATCTCTGTTCAACAGGTCTCCCCCCATGAGCAAGTCCACGAGGTCCGACAATCAATTATCGAGCTGCCAGCAGCTCTGCAGTACTCGTGCTTCCACCTCGAGCACAAGGGCGAGCGGATCAACGACTTCATAGCCATCAACGAGATCAACGGCATCGGCCCCGACTCTGAAATCCACCTTGTGGAGGACCCGTACACCGAGAAAGAGGCGAGGATACATCTCATCAGGGTTCGCGAGCTCATTGGCGCGTCAGGCGACCGCACCGATACCATGCAAGGCGTCATTGCCGGAGCCTCGCTTTACGAGAAGGTTGCCACGGAAGCTGGGGACACGGCAGACAAGGCGGGCCAGGAGCGAGCCGCGGTCGAAGAGTACAACTTTGATGGCGTTCCTCCAGTGTCGTCCTTGCTGCCCGCCGAGCAGGAGCCCGCGCCCAAGACCGTGAAAGCTATCCAACTCTCACCTTGGAACCCGCCTCCCGTGCATCTGCGCCAAAGGGGACATCTGCTATACCTGATTGTGACAACAAACGAGGGAGAACAATTCCAGATTACGGCGCACGTTGGAGGATTCTTCGTCAACAAGTCCTCAAATGCCAAGTTCGACCCCTCGCCCCGGCTGGCGCCAAAGGGTGCATCTGCACACTCGCTCTTGACCCTCATTGGCGAGATCTCGCCGTCATTTGCCGCCTCGTTTGCTCAGCTGCAGGAGTGCAACAACCGCCGTGAACCCCTAGCAACTTTCCAGATCACAAATGCCATCCCCTCGGCACCATGGGTGGTACCCTCGTCAACATCGCCACTCTGCGCCCACCAGCCTGACATCACGAGGACACAGGAGTCGTACCTCATCGCCGGCGTGGAGAACACCGATACCCTGCGAGACTGGAATGAGGAGTTCCAGTCGGCCAAGGAGTTGCCCAAGGAAAATGTTCAGGACCGTGTGTTCAGGGAGCGTCTGCTGGCCAAGCTCTACGCGGACTACAATGATGCCGCGACTAGGGGAGCTGTTCAGGTGGCTCGTGGCGAGGTTGCGCCACTAAATCCTACCGAGGCACGGGATGCACAGATTTACGTGTACAACAACGTATTCTTCTCCTTTGGCGCTGATGGAGTTGGTACTTTCACCTCTGAGGGTGGTGACGAGGCTGCACGTGTCGCAACGGGCAAGGATGTGGCTGGTGTGAAGGTTGTGAACCAACTCGATATCGAGGGCCTCTACACCCCTGGAACCGTGGTCGTTGACTACCTTGGCAAGCGGATAGTTGGACAAAGCATTGTTCCGGGTATCTTCAAGCAGCGGGAGCCTGGTGAGAACCAGATCGACTACGGTGCTGTCGATGGAAAGGATGTTGTGGCTGCAAACGAAAAGTTCACCTCTGTCTTCGAGAAGCTTTCTCAGGCCATGAAGGTCAAGAAGCACGCTGTCTGGGACAAGGACGGCAAGCGCTTTGACCTGGAGGCTAGTGTTGAGACCAAGGGTCTCCTGGGAACCGACGGCCGGAAGTACGTACTGGACCTCTACCGTATCACCCCATTGGACATTGCATGGTTGGAGGAGACCGCTGCTGAGGAGGAGACCAACCCGTACCCACACCGTATGACTGTCCTGCGAGGAGAGCTCGTCGAGCTTGTCCACAGGCATAAGATGCGTGAGTGGGTAAATGCTGAGATCGCCAAGCGTGCCGATGCCAAGGTGAACGCGAAGGCGTCAGAGGAGTCTGCTGGAGAGAAGCCAACTACCGAGGGCTCCGAGGACAAGAAGGATGAGAAGACCGAAGACAAGACCGCCGAGAAGGCCGAGAAGACGGAGGAGGCCACACCAAGCCAGGACCAGGATGACCGAATTGATGTCAACAACTTCAAGTTTGCTCTCAACCCCGATGTCTTCAGCGGGCAGGAGCCCCAAACCGATGCCGAAAAGGAAGAGCTGGCTGCCGACGAGCGAGACGTGCGATCAGCCTGTGCCTACCTCCGGGAGACTGCGATCCCTGAACTTCTGAACGACCTTAAGGAGTCGGACATCAGCTTCCCAATGGATGGCACCTCACTGCGGAACCTGCTCCACAAGCGCGGAATCAACATGCGGTACCTCGGCAAGATCGCGTCTCTGAGCGAGGGATCACGGCTGCAGTGCCTGCGTGACATATGCGTCCGAGACATGATTGTGAGGTCTTTCAAGCACGTCGCGGCGAAATACCTCAGATATCTACCACTGCCACTCACCTCCTCCTGCATTGCGCATCTGCTCAACTGCTTCCTCGGGGTTGGGCTGAACGCCAAGCCATCCGCCGACATCGACCAGTCCTTCCGCGCTCTATACAGTGACGCAGACCTCTCATTCGAGACCGTCACCCCCGAGAGCCTGAGGAAGGCTGTCGAGCTGGAGACAACTCGACGGTTCAGGTTCCAGCTGGACCCTGAGTGGCACGCCCAGCTCAGCAACGTCCAGGTATTGCGTGAGATCTGCTTGAAGCTCGGTCTTCAGGTGCAGTCTAAGGAGTACGCCTTCACGCCGGGTTCGGCACCGGAGCCCGTCGCTGCCGAGGCCCCCGCCGTGAACGGCAACGGCGAGAGCAAGAAGAAGAACAAGAAGAAGGCCCGTGAGGGCTCTCCGGCCTCTATTGCTTCCTCGACCACGGTGCCCCACACGTTTACCGCCGACGACATAGTCAACGTTGTGCCCATTGTCAAGGACTCTTCACCACGCAGCTCTCTGGCCGAGGAGGCTCTGGAGGCAGGAAGAATCTCAATAGCGCAGAACCAGAGGAAACTGGGCCAAGAGCTCCTGCTGGAGTCACTGTCGCTGCATGAGCAGATCCACGGCATACTGCACCCAGAGGTAGCACGCGTCTACCACCAACTCTCCATGCTCTACTTCCAGCTGGACGAGAAGGAGGCCGCTGTCGAGCTTGCGCGCAAGGCGATTATGGTTGCGGAGAGGACGGTCGGAATTGACGCACAGGAGACACTCCTCGACTACCTCAACCTCAGCCTGTTCCTGCACCAGCTGGGCGACAGCCGCAGCGCGCTCGAGTACGCCAAGCACGCTCTCAAGCTCTGGAAGATCATCTACGGGCCCGACCACCCTGACACCATCACCACCATCAACAACGCCGCCGTGATGCTGCAGCACCTCAAGGCGTACCACGAGTCGCGCCGCTGGTTCGAGGAGTCGCTGCGCATCTGCGACAAGGTCTTCGGCAAGCAGTCCATCAACAGCGCCACCCTTCTGTTCCAGCTGGCGCAGGCCCTGGCGCTGGACCAGGACTCTAAGGGCGCCGTCAACCGCATGCGCGAGAGCTACAACATCTTCCTGCAGGAGCTCGGCCCGGAGGACAAGAACACCAAGGAGGCCGAGAGCTGGTTGGAGCAGCTGACGCAGAACGCCGTCTCCATTGCTAAGCACGAGAAGGACGTCCAGGCGCGCCGCCTCCGCGCGGGCATCCACTTCACACCCCGCAACCTGTCCTCGGGCGTCCGCTCCGGCGTTGCCGGGGGCGCCGCATCCTCTGCCGCCCCCAGCGTGGCCAGCCACGAGGTCCAGGGCAAGCCTTCCCTGGACGCCCGCAACATCGACGAGCTTATCAAGTTTATTGAGGGCGGTGCCGACAAGAAGTCCAAGTCCTCCGGCGGCAAGAAGACCGCCGGCCGGAGCAAGAACCCCAAGAGCCGCCGCGGCGGTTCCCAGGTCCCCACCTCGGCTTAGAAGGCTGACGGTGAACGCTTTGCGGCGGCGGCGGCTTGAACCCAGTTACATCAGCGACAGCGCGCGTGCGTGAAGGCCGGATGTTGTTCTTGGCGCCGCATGACAGTATCAAAAATTGGTGGCAACTTGGGAAGAAAAATGTGTCGGACTAGCCGAGGAAGCGGTTACAAGGAAGAAAACAAACCAAAAACGCCCGGTCCAAAAAGTGGAGGCAAGGGGCGGCGGCGCATGTTTCTGTTGGCATGGTTCTCATCTTCTCGTTCCGACACCCACCTTGAGTACTCATTACATGGGGTGGCGTTTTTCTCCAAGTCAGATCTTTACCCCGTCTGCATATGTCCAAAATGTATCAAAACACGTGTACAGAATCCAAACAACAGCAAAAAAGAAGGCGGGGGTGGGACAGGTGGGGATGGAACGGGTGGCTCGGACTTCTTTGTTTTCTCCCAGCGCGGAGACGGGCGGCGGGAGTCCATCACGTATTGGATAGTGCACAAAGCTCTCTCTACAGATAGCTCTCTACACATAGCAAGCAAGCAGTAGATCAAAGCCGGCGCAAGGAGGCAAGTGGGAGAATAGACATCTTCACTCCGATAATCTGGGTTCAGAATCAACGAGACGCAGCGTGACCCGTTGCTTCATTTGTGAGCATCACGTCAATTTTGTGTAAATAGTGCCATCGATCCCCAACCAACCATCGCTTCGGCGGCCTGAAACCTGGGCATCGAAGCCACAGCCTACCATCCTTTCTATCTCGACTAAGCATAATGCGTAAAGCGTAAGGCATACATCGTAATCGGGCATAACTGGAGCCGGGAATTCTTCAACTCATTTCCCAATAAGAGCGCGGGAGAACCAGATCATGGATTCGTAAGTGTTCCAGTCGCAAGGCCACAAGATGGCATCCGGGAAAGAATGCCCTGACTCCTTTTGATTGAGAAATCGCCGAACTGGAACTTGACCCAGTTCAAAGCAAGAAAAATGATATAGTATATTAGTACACGGCAATTGCAGCTCCGCGACATCGAAGTTGCGGCCCAGGCGAAGCCAAATGAGGCAAGTTCGGCGACCTGCTGAGGGAGTCCGATGGTTCAGGGTTGGACCAAGGCCAAGTAAGTAAATTCCGAGTCCTGTGCACGGAACTGTGATTCGGTTGAATCTCGAGGTTCTATGCCGTAGCTAAGTTAGCATCGGATGCGAAATGGCGTAGGCTTGTCCATCCCAAGCTATAGTTTGCACCGTCTGCGACTTTTGCGTCCTGAAAAAAGGCCCTTGCTGCGCAGGAGGATCCTCCGAGTTGTCTCGGGATACGTTTGCAATTGCCAGTCCTTCATACCACACTGGGCGCGTGGTATTCGCGCGCTGTAGATTTCAACCTCTTTGAAATTATCAAAAACTGAGCCTGGCCCCAAGGAGCTGGATGGAAATGTCGTCCCAAAGATCGATTCCGGCAGGCCTCGGTCGAAGACATCTTCATTGACACAGAAAGGTGCCTATGTCTTGCTTCCATTAGTGGAAGCAAATGAGTTGCCCTTGGACATGGAAGCATTCAGCGACTCGTGATAAGAGCTGATGCTCTGAAATCCCCTAAGTGATTGATTAGCAGTTTCATCCAGTGCTGAACTCGGGGCGGCTGCACTTACTTGGTCAAATCGATACCCTCTTCCTCATCCTCGGGCTCTTCGGATTTGATGGGCTCGTGAGTTGCTGAGCGGCCGTTTTGAGTGGGACTACCAGCAGGAGACTTGGCAATCCCTGGGGGGCTGCTGCTCTGCTGGATTGGTCCTGGGTTCTTGGAGGGGCTGATGTCCGCTAAAGGCTTGACCGGGGTACTGCCGTACTCGGCAAACTTCCAGAAAGGAGCCGGGGAGCTCATGGGCATGTGTTGGCTCGGGCGCTGGGCCGTGCTCGGGGGCGCGAGTCTGGGATGAATCTTGAGCGGGGCCGGGGTCACCAGGGATGAGCCGTCCTCCGGGAGATACGAGGACGTTAGGAGAGGTGACCGAGGGGCGGTCTCATTCAGCGCGGTCGATGCTCCAGCACTTGACTGTCTGTGTCTGGGGAGAGGACTGCCGTCTACAATATCCGCAGTGTCATCAGACTGGAGACGCCGAGAGGTGCGCTCGGGTGTCGTGTGCGATATGCGTAAAGCCGATCGTGGTTGCGGCGATCCGGAGGGAGACACCTTGCGCTTGCGAAGGGGACTGGGCTCCTTGGCTGCCATTTCTCGCGGACCTTGGGTGATGTAGTTCAGCCCACTGGGCGAGGATGGGTTCGAAGAGCCACGATGGCCACCACGGCCACCCTTCCAGGCATTCTTCACCATCTCGTCACGGCACTCGGCTGTGATCTGCCACTTCATTCCCTTGCCGGGCTCATCAGTGGACCTGGCTACTTTCTCAAACGCCTTGTTGAGCGACAAGTTGTGACGGATCGAGTTCTGAATAGTGTCAGCAGAGGTTCCAATTGATTCTGGGTTGAACACTAACCTGCCAGCCGGCAGGCTGCTGGTGTCGATAGTAAGCATAGTTCGACATGATGTACGTGTAGATACCATTGAGGTTTAGCTTCTCATCCCGGGTGCTCATGATGGCCTGGGTGATCATCTGCGCATAGCTGTACTGGGGCTTGATGCCCTTGTTTTCCTCAAGACTGAGGTCCATGTCGTTGGTACTCAATATCATGTTTCCGGTAGCGGTGTTCCTGATGAGCGGCGAAGCCTTGGGCACAGCCTGAGTCCTGCTCCGTATGGATGAAGGCGGCGTGCCTGGGCGCTTGTAGTCAGGCGGGGCCGGTGCAATTGCCTGCTGTCCTCGTCCCTGCCGGACTTGGTACATGGTGTGGGAGGAGTTAGGCCTTCCCATGGTCGAGCCTGGCTGATTGACACGTGGGTCGTTGGTCGTTGTGGGGAGATCCCGCTCAGATAGACCTGCGCGCTCGAGGTACTGCTGGGAGATCCTAAGGGGCTCTTGCTCTGGCAAGACCATCATCATCTCGGTTGTTGCAATTTCGAGGACATCGCCACTGCTCAACGCATGGGCCTCGTCGACGGGCAAGGGATTGCCATTGATTCTGACCCCGTTCCTGCCCTTGACGTGTAGGACCCACCGGCCGGAACCGCCACTGTAGTTGGTACTGAAGAAGATGCTGGCATGACGGCGCGAAATCATCTTGCTTGGTCCCAAGTCAACGTGGATGAATTCGTCGTCGTTGTCTGGGTCAACGGGCTGGGGGGGATCCGAGGAGCGGCCGATGTTGATGGTGGTCTTCTTGACATAAAAGGTCCAACCAAGCCCAACAATCTTGGCGTAGGCGTTGATGCCATCCTCGCCGGTGAGGCGCGAGTTGGAGTGGTCCTTGCTGGCTTGAATGACAGTGTTGGCGGGGGCCTTGAGGTATTCGGCGACCTTGTCGACGACAAAATCAAAAGGCTTCGCATTGTGAAGAGAATCATCGGCGA
Organism: Stenocarpella maydis; assembly: GCA_002270565.1. NCBI lineage: Eukaryota > Fungi > Ascomycota > Sordariomycetes > Diaporthales > Diaporthaceae > Stenocarpella > Stenocarpella maydis. The sequence continues at coordinate 204,269 of NQMI01000003.1, read as the reverse complement.
CGAGACTGGAGTCAGCAGCGAGACTGGATTCGGGATCCTCGTCGACGTTATCCTTGGGTGGGGGGGAGGTTTCGTCGGCCTACAGTTGGAGAAGCAAGCGCGTCAGTAGGCGATTGACCAGCGAGGCATGATATAGCACCGTGTGTGGCACGGGAAGGCGCGGCGTGACAGACGTCAGGCCGACGCCGGGCAGGCAGGCAGGCAGATGGGTGGAATGGGCAGACGGACCTTCTTTCTGCGCTTAGAAGGACGCGAGGGCGAAGAATCGCGCGGGCGGTCGGTGGCCAGCTCCTTGCGCGTCGAGTCGCGCCTTGCGCGCTGGGTGCGCTTTGAAGGACTAGGCATGGTGACGATGGGTTGCAGGTGCCGGAAGACTCGAGGTGCAAAGGACGACCATGCAGTCGGGGCAGGAGAGGATCAGGCGTGGCCCAGGGAGACGCGAGCGAAAGTAAATAAGAAAAAGTGCAAGGGATGTGATGTGTGAGTGGGGGCAGGGAGGCAGGGAGTGGAGGGTGCCGGTGGGTATCGAGTCTGAGTCTAATGGACCCGGTTTGACGGAAGGCGGCGGCGGCGGCGCAGGCGCGCTACGTAATGCAGGTTGAAAGGATGGCCCGCGATTTAAAGTGGTTGCAGTAGCTGGGTGATTCACCAGGACGAGCCGGACAAGGCAGACGCAGGCAGCTAGTTAGCTGCGGCGGGTGACGGTGGCGGGTGAGTGGCCAGCAAGCCTGGCTGGGTTTTCGCGTGTGCAGCGTGATGGAATGTGAAAGGGCGTGCCCCAGCACACAAAAGTCAACAGATCAAGCGGGCCGCTTGTGCTTTGTGTGCTCGTGCTCGAGACAAGATTAGCCTGGGGGTTGATTGATAGAGACATCCGCGTCGGCTCGGGCGAGGGAGAGAGGGAGGGAGACGGTGATGATGATGGTGGTGGGGGTGGTGAGATATGCTGCGATGGGTAGTGGCAATAGAAGTGGTAATGGTGGTGGTGTGACGACTATGATGGTGATGATTGTGATGATGTTGATGAATAATAAAACCACGGCAGTGCTGCTGTGCTGAAGCAGCAGCGGAGGAGATGTAAGACGGCAGTGTGGTAGTAGATCAGAGGTCAGGTATTTGGGTAATCGGGAGGTGAGGGAGAGGCTGGTGTCCCGACTGTTCTGCTCTAGTGTGGTGCCGGAAGAGGCAACAAGCAAGGCCGGGCAAGATGGCAGGGCATTCAAAGTGAGGGCGAGGGCGAGAGTCGAGGGCGGCATGAGTGAAGGTCTGAGGTCTGAGGTCTGAGGTCATTGATGCAAAACTCAAGGAAGTGCAAGGAAGGCACCTAAAAGGGTCCTCCATCTGCAACCCCCCCCCCCGGTCCGTGTCGCGCGCCCGTCATCAATTTATCGCGTTACTACACTATGTATCTAACTGCCCAGCGCCTGCTGCCCTGGGTCAAACATTCAATTACACTACATACACTAGTACATACAACACCATGTGGGGCCGCGTCTTGTGGGTACATCTGTACATACAATGTCAACCGGCCGAATGTTCTGGCCAGGGTTGGGGTTCCCGACGGGCTGAACTGCCATATCATCATCAACCTTCCTTCTCCCTTTGTCGATCATGTCTTTATTTCATACTCAAGTACCCAATTACACGCACGTATACACCATGCGAGCCCATGCTCTTCCATGCCATTTCTTTCCAGGCAGCCCGAGGCCAAGAACCATTGACACCCCAAGACAACTTTCGATTCCCTTCCTTGGTGGTCGGTCAACCTCCGAATATTGCCAGCCAGCCCTTGCGATGCATGATTAATCATCTACAACAGCGCCCACCCAATGCCTAGTAGGACTGTCAGGCTGTCAGACTGGATACGTACTTGTATTATGGCAGCATCAGGTGCATGCTGAAAAGCACGACAGCCAGACGGGTGGAACAAGTGTGCACCCGGCCTTATTCTCGATTCAACGACCAGCACAAAGCACGAGAGCCGCCCCGCTCCTCGCATTCCCCGCGCGGGACCGCTCCATCGCGCTTCGGCACGCACGTCCACTTACACTATACATACCAACGTCTCCCGGCCCGGCTCTCGGTTATGCATCCCAGCCCAGCGGGTGACTTCAGAGCATGGCTTGGCTACAGCTCGGGAGAGCCATATCGAGGCACGCACGATGCTGACTAGTGGCGCCACCGGCCCTCTACTTTTGGCTGCTGCCTCATGTGGGGGTTACATTCACTCAACCTCGCAGGGTGAGCGGCGCCAGGTACTGCAGCAACTGAGCGTTTCGTGAATGAAAGGGTGCGGGCTGCTGTTGGGGCCCATACCGAGACTCGGCATCCTACAACCACCATATCACATCCCATCACGATCTCTGGTACAGCACCACATACCCATCCGTCCGACGCCCTTACTGACATTGGAAGGTCATCTTCTATCAATCTATGTCTCTGGCGATCCTCGTTTTCTTCATATGCATGCAATGTGTCCCCTCCGTGCTGGTCAATCTCCACGAACCCTTGTTGTTAGTCCGGATCCTGGCATTGCTTCGGCGCTTGCCGTAAGAATGCGCAACGCAGCAATACCACTGATTGCTGAGTTGCCCTTATGCCTACTTGGATCACGGTTTAGGGGCGCGTACTCTGATAATGATGTACAAATACCTGGATCGATGGCGATTGCTCTACTGGCTCAAACCTCAATGCCTCCTCGTAGAACGGTCTGCCTAATTCCTGAAGCTTTATTCGTGCCTGCCACTCGCCTTATCACAGCATGCCACCAGCCAAACCCCCTGTCATGAATCATGACCAAGGGGTAATTCGAGCACCGCCAATTATAGCCATGGCCAACGGACCTGTCGATGGGCTTCCAAGTACCAGGCGCGGACTATGCGCTCACGATGCCATTGCTGGAGGTTCGACAGGCAACAACATTAAGTCTGCGACTTCAGCGGTCTTCGAAAACTTGACGTCCAGCACCGGCTTGCCCGTCGTAGTACGGGCCCAAGGCCATCATCTCCAGCTTCGTGATGGGCGTCAGGTTCTCGACGCCTGCGGTGGAGCAGGCGTTACGTGCATAGGGCACGGGAATCTGGAATTCCTCACGGCAATGAACGCAGAAGCCAGAAATCTTACATACATTCCATGGCCCTTTTTCGACAACCAGAGTAGCATTTGCCTGCAAGAGTGGCTAGTTCAAAGTACTGGGGACAAGATGGCAGAGGTCTACCTTCAATCTTCGGGTATGTGGCAAGTCTCCTGCCTATTCTGCAGACAAACAACTAATACTTTTTCCTGCCAGGCTCCGAAACCGTAGAAGCAGCAATCAAACTAGCTCACGAGTACTTCGTATGCAAAGGCGAGCCCCAGCGGGCGTCCTTCATCGCCCGCGAGGACTCACCACGGAATCACCATCGGCTCCCGTTCAGTCTCTGGCCAGCGGGCAAGACGAGTCAACTTCGAGGGCATCCTCCTCCCAAACGTCCACCACATCCCGGCCTGCAACACCTACCGACAACAGGTCCCAGGGGAGCCCGACGCCGCCTTCGTCTCACGCAAGGCCGCCGAGCTAGAAGCCGCCTTTCAGGCCGCCGACCCCGCCACCATCGCGGCCGTTCGTATTGCCGAGCCGGTCGTGGGCGCGGCGTTCGGGTGTGTGCTGGCGCCACCGGGCTGCTTCAAGGCCATGGAGGCGGTCTGTGTGCGGCACGGCGCGCTCCTCATACTCGATGAGGTCATGTGTGGAACAATTGGCCGCACGGGGACCCTGCACGCGTGGGAACATGAGGGCGTCGTCCCAGACATACAATGCGTCGGCAAGGGCCTTGCAGGTGGCTACCAGGCGTGCTCGGCCGTGCTGGCGGGAGAGCGCGTCGTGAGGGCCATGGAGGACGCCGGGGCTGTCTTCACGTATGGGAATACCTTTGGGAACCACACCGTCGTGTCTGCCGCCGCGCTTTCTGTCCAGGAAATCTTCGCGCGGGAGGGCCTCGTGGCTAACGTGCGGGATCGGGACTGCTATCTCGGGGCGGCGCTGCGGCGCCGGCTCGGAGGCCACCCGCACGTCGGTGATATACGAGGAAGGGGCCTGTTCTGCGGCGTTGAGTTCGTGCGGGACAAGGATACCAGGGAGCCGTTTGACCCGGCGCTGGTGGTCGCGAGGGCGGTGCACGAGAAGTCGATGGCGGGAGGGACGAAGGGTGGGCTCATGTTGATCTACTATGGTCAGGGCTGTGCTGGCGACAGGAGGGGCGACCATGTGATGCTTATGCCCGCGTATTGTATACTGCTGCTGCACAGCTGGTCGACGTGATTGTTGAGAGGCTCGGTGATGCTGCCGATGCGGCATTCAAGGAGCTTGCGAGGAGGGGGTGACTTTGGCGAGGTTGGGATGTCGTAGATTATGCCTGCCACCCTCTGGTGCTGTTGATACTTCCTGGAGTGGACCAAGGAGCCCGAATTCGCTCAGTTGGAGACTCGGTACCTTCTCTACGCTTCCCTCGAAATTGGGCCCATAGAGGCCCATAGAGGCCCCTGAGACCTGAGGTTGGTGCACTTGCAACTTTTCACTGAGAGCAACTGACCCCGTGGTGGATTCTACCTCGTAGGTATTGGACGTCCTCCTTTTAGTGGTTCTGCGTGCATGCGGAAACCGGTTTTTTCTGCAGTGTACCCAATCCGGGCCTTGCTACAGCTCGGCTGAGATTGCGACACCACACATGCCACCAAAGAAAAACCCCCCTGCAGGTAAACCGGGTGATCCCCGTGGTGTGCGTATTGCACCCACCGGCGCATGAGATACGGCCAAACGCCCACTCTCCTGGCTGTGACACGTATTGGAGCTGGGGGCTACGATGTGAGGTGGTGGTTCTCCTGGCTGTTGATGCGCCAAGAGAGAGCCAAAAATAGAGATCCGGCACCCAAGAGAACCTCGATCGTTTCTGCCGGATCAATGTCTCCTCAACAGCAGCGGCAGCGGCAGCGGCAGCATTCAGTCGTCCTCGCCGCTGTCGCTCCCGCTCGACCACCCCTCGTGATACTCGTCGGCCATCTCAGCGAGCTCGTTGCTCAGCGTCTCGCGGTCCTCGATCCCGATTAGCCGCGTCACCGTCGACCGGAGCGCTTTTAGCCGACCGGATAGCGCCGCGTCCGTAGACAGCGACGTCGTCACTGCTGCGTTGTCCTGGAGCTCACTGCCCTTGCCGTCCTTGAAGATGTTCGGGAAGCTGGACGGGAGCGGGTAGCTTAGCGTCGATCGGTATCTGCGTTTTGGATGTGGTTAGTATCTTTTTACCCCTGTGCTGTGTTCCGAGGGAGGTGGGCGGCAGAGGTACGAACCTTCTACTGATGGCTCCGTGCTGCCCTCGTCGATGTATCCTGTCGTCTGCCTCCTCATCGCCATCTCCTTTATCATAATCATCCCCTGCACGTCCCCCCCGGCTCGTCAACACCTGGCTGAAGATTTTCGGTGCGCGGTGGTACCCGTTCTGCTGTTTCCGGCCATCTCCCAAATCATCTGCCGGGCGGAGGTCTAGATCCAGGCGCAGCCCGTCCTCGGGCTCATCCCCCACGTCCTCACTTCGCGGTGTCTCACTCGCCCCGGAGAAGCTCATCTGCAGGCTGGCGACCGTCTGCTTGCCATGTAGGTTGAGCAGGTCGGTTATGTTGCCGAGCGAGTCCCTGTTTATATTGTCCCTGAGGCGAGAAGGGAGAGTGGCGGACTCTATGGCTGCGGATAGGAGTGCGGATGTGTGCCACGACGAAGATGTGTCCAGTGAGAGGACGTTGCGGATCCGCGGTGAGAGCGAGGACGGGATCGAGATGGGGATGAGAAGCGAGGCCTGCTTGTAAATCTCTGTGAGGGACTTCGCCTTGTTTACTAGCCGGAGAAGGCGCTTGTCCTAAGCGTATGAACAGTCAGTAAAGAGAGGTCCACGCCGTCCAGAATTGTGTCATAAGATCATCCAACTTGCCCTGTTCATGCCCTGGAACCCCTCCTGCAGGCCGCAGACCCAGATGGTAGTCTTGCCGTACTCATCCCGCAGTTTCTCAATATACCGCGAAGCGAAGCCACCCCAGGCGTCGTCCACGGTCGTCATGATCTGGATCCCCTGCATGTGGTCCGCCTCCTCGGCGAAGGGCCGCAAATCCCTGTCCACGAGGTCGTGCTCCTTGTCCAGGTTCGCAAACAGCTCCTCGCCCGAGTCCCACCTCTCGAAGGGCGCGATGCTCGAGTTCAGGTCATACTCGTTGAGCTGTACAATGCTCCGCGGGTGGTAGAAGACGCGGTTGAAGTCGGACCAGTAGCGCACCGACTCGGCTGTGAGCTGCGGCGGCTCCAGGCCCGCGTCCAGGGACTCCTGGTACGCGCTGGGCTCGACCGGCTCGGCCTTCTGCACGACGGGCCGGCTGGTCCACAGCGATGAGGACTGCGCCGGGTCGTCGTCCTGAATATCGTAGAGTGCGTTGATCCTCTTGAGCGAGCCGAAGCCACCCTTCAGGTCGTAGATGACGGTCCGCGGCGTGAATGTCTCGGAGCCATCTGCGCCGAGCCCGGGGCGCCAGTGCACGTCATGGTCTACGGCAGGCTCCTCATTCTCACCGTATGTGAAATATGATTCCTGAGAAACAGTCAGCAACTCTGGGCGAGAGACATGTCCAATCATGGATGCTTCCAGACCTGGGCATTCCAGAAATGCGTGGCCAGGTAGTTGCTCTGCTGGCCCAGCTGCAGAGTAATTATCTCATGCATCGTGGATACTAAGTGTTAGGTTTCGTCCACGACATGCATGGTCCATCTCACACTCGAGGTCGTGACAAACCCAAGAGTTGTACGGAGTACTTTGTACAGCCGGCACACTGTCACGCTATGCAGCCGTTCACACAAGGATTATGCAACCTCTTCTCCCGCCCAGCCACAGCCACAGGACGGGATGACGCACATGGGAGACAAGGGTAGCTCCATCTTATCGCTGCGATAAGATGCAAAATGTGGGGGAGAGGCCGGCCGGACGGCACATGCAGCGCAGGTTTGGTTCAGCTTTCCAATCCGATATCCCGAGATGGAGCATCTGATACCCCTTTTCCACCCCCCACCGCTTAACCAGAACTACTATTACTAAGTATGTACGCGAATTCGCTTACAACATACCTGGCAGTCTAAAAAGCTCCCACCACAACGCTCGTTATATACACCTATTATTGCAACCTTAATCCTTGGCGCTCCCGCTCGCACCCGAAGATGGCACCCCCAACGCTGACGCAGTTGTTCACAAAGGAGCTCCAGTCCTTCAAGTCACCACCGCCAAAAGAGGTCGCGCCCGTCCCAAAGGTCGGCGAGCCGGCGCCGTCACATGAGAAGGTGAAGCTCCCAGACAAGCCCACAATAGTCGTCTTTCTGCGACACTGTGGTTGCCCATGTAAGCCATCCGTCCGCCAAGCCATAAATCTCTATACATCTACATAAGTCTACGTATCCATCTACCCTTACATCCATCAATCCGCCCGCCCGAACCAACTACCAACTGCTAACACTTCTCTCACAACAACAACAGTCGCCGAAAAGACCTTCCGCAGCCTCACCGCCTTCTCCGTAAAGCACCATCCCCAGATCCACTGCATAGCCGTCTCCCACAGCAGCGAGGCCGCCACCACCGACTGGGTCGAGCACGTCGGCGGCGCCTGGGAGACCCACGTCGTGGTTGACGAGGACCGCGACGCATACGCGGCCTGGGGGCTGGGCCTCTCATCCTACTGGCACGCTATCGGGCCCTTCTCCATCTACAACGCCGTGCAGCTCGGCAAGACGGAGGGGATATGGAACAGGACCACCGAGAGCGGGACCCGCTGGCAGATGTCGGGTGCCTTCGCCACCGACCGCAGGGGCATCGTGCGCTGGGCGAGCGTCCCCCGCTCCGCGAGTGAGCTGCCCGACTTTGACGCCGCCCTCAAGGCGCTGATTGAGGTGCCTACTGAGGTTACTGCTGAGGTGCCCAACGAGGCTCATATGAAGGAGGCAAGTGAGGTTACTGCGGACGTTCAGGTCCCTACGAGGGAGCCGCGTGAGGCTTCTCCAAAGATGACCACCGAGGTTCTCACAAAGGATCTCCCTGCGATTCCTCGGGAGGTAACCCCTGAGGTTCCTACGAAGGAATCCGCCGAGGTTCCGATCGAGGCGATGTCCATCGAGGCTTCTACGAAGAAGCTCCCTGAGGTTCCTATAGAGGTACCCACTGAGGTTCATACAGAAGAGCCAACTAAAGTTCCTGCGGAGGTGCCCCCCGAGATTCCTATAATAGATGTATCCACTGAAACCCCTACGGAGGAGCCTACTGAGACGCCTACGAAAGAACCCACCAAAGCTGCTACAGAGGTGCCCATCGATATTCCTACGGAGGCTCCCGCCGATGTACGCACGGAGGTACCTATCGAGGTTTCTACGAAGCAGCCCACCGAGGAGGCCACCGAGATTCCTACGGAGGTCCATGCAAAGGCTCCCATTGAGGCTCCTGTGGAGGCGCCAATCGAGTCCCATACAGAGCTTTCCACGGACGTCACTTCGAAGGTTCATACGAAGGAGCCCACCGAGATTGCCACAGAGGTTGCCACGAAGGAACCCGTCGAGGTACATACCAAGGTAACCACCGAGGCGTGAGAGGCCGAACGGACGAGGGGATGGAAAGACGAGGTGACGATCTTTCCGGCACGGCTAGCGTAGGTACAAGTAGGTGGCACACACGTCACCTTGAAGCAAATTAGACGTTTAGCGAGCATGTCTGCTTTGGCGTTTCAGGGATAGTAGCTAGGCGAACGGCAGGCCTTTTTTTCTTTTCTTTTCTTTTCCTTTTTTTTTTTGGCGTATCATAGCATGTTCTCCCAAAATTTGAACACCATGTTCTACCATCCAATGCCGGGCCCCACTTGAGGGAGAGGCACGAAGAGCACTTCTCGCGTAAGACGACGAGTTATTAGCGAGGCACGTATGCCTCTGAAATGTAGCTTTATTGCGCTGTTCCAGTCTAATCTATCATACATAGCCAGCAGAGCACATCGTGCGCCGGACGAGAGCCTGTTTTTTCCAGGCGCAGGCCGTTCCAACCCCGCCCCGTTTTCTGCCTCTCCTGAGATGCCTCCTACGCGTATTCCAAGGAAGCCGGCAAAATGACTCAAAGGTAGCAGGGCATGTTCTCGGCGCAGAATCACCCGAACGAGTTGAATCTCGTTCCAATCTGCAACTCCTCTCTGCATTATTCTAGAAGATCGTGGTGAGTGGTAGATGTGGCGGCAAGGCACCCAATTGCAGCCAACAGGGGCGTGCAAACGCCGGCGAGCCGCCAGCTTTCTGCTAGTGATTTTTTTTTGTTTTTTAAATTTGCTTTCTTTGAAGCCTTCCCTGCAGGAGAAAGATCAGTGCAACAAAGGGTGTCGGAGGTTAGGGAATCGAATCTCAACCAGCGCTGACCGTCGAAGTCTGTTGTCGTTTGGCTGAATCTATTGCTTCCTGGGGACCAGTTAGTTGGTGACGAGTGAGGATTGAAACACCAGGGGACAAGTCATTCAGCGCCCGTCAACTCAGCTTTTTGAGAATATGGGCCACCCCTGAATCGCAACATACTTGAGTGGGCGCCTTTCGTTTGACTCCGTTCGGGGCCTGCGCCGACTTCTTCTTAGGTTTGGCGGGCTTGACCTCGCCGGCCTCGAAAACGTCATCGGGCAGATTGCAGCTACAGCAATTGTCAGTCAGCTCACACGGGAAGCGGGTCAACTCCTTGTCTCGGACCGGCTGGACGTACTTTTTAACATGCTGTACGCTGATGCCACAGCAGTGTTGGAGCTCGGTTTCCCACTTATCCCAGCCGTAAAGGATGCCCTTGAAGTCATTGACCTCGAAGGATAGGTCGAGTTGTTTCGCTCCTGTTTTGTCAATCCGCCTGGTGTTAAGACACATACACGTTTCGAAGGAGAGAGGCCGTAAGGCTATGTCACCGAGGCGGTGGTCGTAACTCTGGGTCGGGGCTCATGACTCACCTTCACGCAGCTTGATGCCGATGTAGTGTGTCGAGGTGAAAACATCTTTGCGGCCATCCTGATCATCTTCTTCTCCTTTGAATTCGCCGTCCCCGCCTTCTTCTTTCTTGACATCGGTCGGTGACGTCGACTCGCCTTCTGCTGCACCATTTCCTGACTCTGTCTTGACCTTATCGTCAGCGTCATCACCGTCCTTCACGAGGTAATCAAAGCTCCCGTCCAGAATGGCATTCCACTCATTCATGCCGTGAACGGTCCTGTGTCTGCGCTCATAACCCTTGTTGAATGGACGCGCGAGCTCGACAGAAGCATGACGTTCCAGGTTTTGGACGAGTAGACGGATCTTGGACTCGACGAAACCACCCCAAATCTTGCTGTTCTCCTTAGTCGTGCTGGCTGCGTTGACCATGATGTAATACTTGTAATCCTGGGTGAAGAAAGTGTGTTTGACGAAGAGTGACTTCCACGGCAGCTTGCCAACCATGATCTGATCCACCACTTGGGCAAAGTCTTCGAGCTCTTTCTGTATGATGGTCTTGCTCGAGTGTGTGATGTTGAAGGTCGAACACATGGACGGATACGCCGGGGTAATGATGGGCATCAGGTGGTATGAATCACCCTTGTACACCTGTCCCAGCAGTCAGATAATCGGCCACAAGAGGCTCGTTGTTTGGGTTTGCGAAGGAGCTGATGATTGGGCCATACCTGGGGATTCCACACTCGAACCTGCAGGGGGCCCTCCTCAACCTTCTTGAGTAAAACAGGTTGAGGCCACGGCCAGCGCTGCATGATGTGAAAGAACTTGTTGACCAAGACGGCGCCGTTTGCCTTTGGGTACAGCTGGCAGACCCTGGCCACCAACATTGCCCAGGCCACACCTCCTGGGAAGCCCATGATGTTGGCGTAGATGGCGCGCTTCTGTGCCCACAGCTTGATCGCCCGAAGCGCCAGTCGGAAGGACGTCTTTTCGGGTACCAGCTTCAGTATATCGTCGGTGACTCTTGTACCATTGAGGGATCGCAGCTCAGCGTCGTCGAGGCCGCGCAGCAGGTTGTTGTCCAGCAAGTCCCAGGGCGTGGAGAGGGGGGGTATCTCGGTGACGGTAGCGATTCTAGAGAAGATTAGATCTATACTGATGCCTGAATACTCAAATTTGATGATGGGCACGAAGGCATCGGTGACGGCGGTCAGGTCCTCGATGGCGCCGGCGGGGGCCATCTCGTTGAGCAGGCCGGGGAAGTGTTTGAAGAAGTCTTCCCGGGTGACGTATTTGGGAGCGACGACGAGGGTATCGATATCGGATCCCGGGCCGAAGACTCCCAGGCGATAACTTCCGTAGGTGAAGACGCGGCCTCTGGCAGACTTGACGATGGCTGCATTCTCCGAGTGTCGCTCCTGGGCGACGCGTTGGACGAAGACGTCGGCAATAGACTGGATTGACTTAAGGACCACCTCCCTGCGGCAGACGCGTCCGTGTCAGAAATTTCTGCGACATGATATACGCAGTAGCTGCCTGTACCTACCTCTTCTGCGTCTCGGTCGCATGTTCGTATGTGTTCTGCGCCTTGAGCTCTGCGAACAGGGCTTCGTTCGCGCGCTTCTCGGCCTCTGTGGGGAGCAAGGTCGAGATGGGCGGCGTCACGCCCCATTGATTTTCGGCAGCCATGATGATGGCGTCGATTCGAGATGGTCGTGGGGAATGCCGTGTCTGGGCGACAGCGCAAAGTCGTTTGCGTCGGGCTGATGTCCCGTCCAGGCTGGCGGGTGGCTTGAGTTGGACCTATGTGGAAGGTGAGAAGGGTGGGTGCGCAGTAGAATTGATACTGCAAGTGGCTAGGCGGTGGGACGGGCTGGGTTTCAATGTCACAGGGGCACGGGTAGCGCCAAGCACCTGCAGTTGACTGGGATGATTTACATGCGCAGGGGAAGAGAAATGTTAATTCCTGCTCTCACTCTTCTATTGGTGATTATGGATCCCCACAAGGTTAATTCATGTATGTGCAAGTTATCAGTCAACAATCAACGTCCACCGCGCTTGCATACATAGGTGTATCCGCAATGAGTACCTGGGTACCGAGGTTATTACTTGACATAAGAACTCGGCTTTTAGAAATAGTATTGTTGTTGGCTGGGTCACGTATTGCAATACGATGGGGGGTAATGGTTGTTGATTCGCTGCTATCGAGGAAGTGTTGGCGTTGTGGGCGTAGCCCGCACAGCAACTGGGCACTATAAACTGGTCTAAGCTGACTAAGCTGGTGCTGACTTGTAGTTGCCCACTACTATTGCCACAATTGTCATTATTTTGATAATCAATGCGGCTAAATCTACTAAGTTTTCCAAGGGTTCCAAGACAAAACCAACTTTTATAAAGCAACCATGCTTTTATAAAGCAACCCTAAGAGGTGGGAATAGTGGCGAGCAGTGAGCGTTGGATGTGGTGGGACAGGAGGGCCACATTATGCAGAGACCTAAGCGGCACCCGTTGCCGACCAACACATTTCTGTTTGGAGAATCCGCTCTAAGAATTGAATTAAGGCCTGAGAAGCCGGTAGGCTTGTCATGTTCACCAAGTAATTAGAATGCCTGCTCTTCTCAAACGAGCATCAACTAATTATGTCAAGACCGCCGACCCCAACAATCACTGACGGCATGAGATTCAGTCACTTAGTCTACATGGTGCCTCTCGGTCCTGTCAAAACTAATAATCGTAGACCCTCCTGGCCTTTCCCTCCAGCAGGTCTCTCAAGTAGCTCTCGTACGAGGTGACTTCGAGGTCCGGGTAGAGCTCCTTACCCAATAGATAGCCAAGGTACTCGGCACTCTCAGGCGTGTTGTCCCCACGGATGCCCCACGAGTACTGATACTCAGACCTGAACAATTGCAGGAGGGGCCCATGTTCTGTTGGCGCTACTCCGTCCGGCCCCCGGAGCTTAGCAGTTTGGGCTTGCAGCTCCTCTCCCGATATCTGCGGGAGAGATATGGTCAGCAGGTCGGCCACAGACTGAGAGTTTACCAGCGAAGGCTATATACGTACGAATTTGCGCTCTATCTTCTCTCCGCTCAGCTCCTCAACCTTGTCGAAGATCTGCTGCTGCGTCAAGAGCTCGCCGTAGGCAAATACCATCTTGTTCAACGTGCGGGGGTCAGTAATGATCCTGGCGACGTATCTGCCGATGTCTGCCTGAGCAATGAGAGCAGAGGGCACGGAACCGTCTCCAACGAGGTACTCCACGGGCGCCAACAGGCCGTAGTCAGCACGGCCGGAAGGGACCCGGGGCACGCTGATCTCGTACCACCACCCTACGTCGATGACCGTGTGCGGAAGGTAAATCTTCTTGATGTGGTTGAGAACTTTCTCTTTCTGTCACGCCATCAGCTGCTGCGGATATGCCAGGGCCAAGGTGGTCGGGGCCAAGGGTTAAGGTTCTGCTCACAATCTCGTGCAGGTACATGACCCCCGCCGGAGGACAGACCGTTGCAAAGTCGCAAGGGATGAAACGGCCGACGCCAGCCTTCTTCGCAGCGTCCGCCAGCGGGATCTGGTCGAGCAAGGCCAGTGCGTTGATGCCCGAGATGACAACATCGACGCCCTTGAGGAGATTAACCAGGTCATCCTCAGGACCTCTCAGGTCCGCGGCCACAACGCGGACGCCCTGCTTCCTCAGGTCTTCGTTCTTCTTGCTGTTGAGAGACGCCTCCCGGGTCACAGCAGTAATGTCCTGGAAACGAATGCGACGAATTAGCCTACCGCCCACATGACCCGCCCAGCTGCATTAGGCAGTTACGTTTTCCAAGGGGCAAGACATACGAATTCCGTGGTGGACTCAAGCAGGGCATTCACGATGGAACGACCTGTGTTTCCAGATGCGCCAATGATGATGGCCTTCATCTTGGCGACGCCGAGAATGTTGTGGTTTCGATTGGTGAATAGCAGGGATTCAAATTCTCGAGTGTGGGGGGCTGCCCTTTATGTTCTGCTGAAGCATTGGGGACTCGTAGGGCGTGAGATGGACACTAGAGAGTACTAATTGTATTAACAAGAGTTTGAGCATTTGGAGTATTAGATGTGCTCGGCCGAACGGCGGCCGAAGGGTGGACGAATGAGACAAACTCAACATGTCTGTGGCGAGCGGAGAAATACTTTGCCGGAGTTCCATTCTAATTCTTCTATTTGATTCGAAGCTGTACCATTGCGATATCGAAATCCGTATTTCAAGATCGCTAAGCAAGCGAAAAGTCTCCGAGCTGTCGGCAGGATTATCGACCCAGGAGCCCGCAGGAGAGCAAGAGTCTCTACTGCCTGACTTCACTGCATTAACCAAATTCACTGCTGGTATTCAGGTTTCAGTCAACATACACCCACCTAGCTTTTTGCGTGCGCTCACCCAAAAATACAAGAAGTTAAGCGTGCAGCCCCATATAAAATGAAGTACCTGTTTTAAAACCCCTGCTTAGAACCCCTACTCTACCCCTCTATTACCCCTCTAATAATAATGCTATACCTCTTAATTCTAGCACTTATAGCTCCCTCCCTTCCTTAAGCAATATCCCTCCCTTAGGACTCTCCTTTTATTTCTTTAAAAGACTTTTTATATAAAATAGTTATACTAAATCTTTATAAAGTTTAATAAATAACTATTAAGGTTTATATTAATAAAGAAATATAAAACTAGTACTTTATTAATTCAATATACAAAGATAATATAGTTTACTAATAAATATATTATATTAATAAATATATTAATTTCATAATATTTATTCACTTTTATTAACTCTAATATTTCCCTAAAGGTAATTAATAAATAAAAGTTAATATTAATTGATATTAATTATACTTAGTTATTTATTTTTAATTAAATTTATTAATTTTAAAATATTAAGGTAAATATAAAGAGACTTGTAAGCTATAGTAACAGTAGTATATATAAGGGTTATGAATATAAGTAGAGTAAATAAATATATATAGCAGCTAAGTAGCGAAATAGTAGCGTATAAGTACTATATTACTAGGGAGATAGATATAACTAAACTGACCCTTCCCTCCTTCTTCTTCTATTTACTTCTTCTTCCCCCCTTCTTATATAAGAATCTCTTTTTCTTACTTTACTATTCTAAAGCTACTTATAACTTATACCTTTATAATAAGCCCTTTTAGTATAATCTTAGGGTAAAATCTTTAATATATAATCTTCCTTAATACTATTTAGGCTATTTATTACATATTAATTACTTCTTTATAGCTGTTAAACGGAACCGCTCAGCAGGGCGTTGGTACTCCGTGCAAGGAGTTACCCTAGACTTCGTTGTAAGGAGTTACCCTAGACTTTCTAGCAAGGAGTTACCCTAGACTTGCGAGTCAGGCGATTTTCGCTAAGTACGCCCAGTGCGTGCGTGACGCAAGATGAGTTTGGTGGCCGTGAGTCGATTATTTTGGCCTGCATTTGCACCTTAATTCAGACCTCTGCATTACCCTTATTTCTTACCCAAAAAGTATATAACTTAGTGCATTGGATAGCTTGATTTCTAAAGTTCATATGTACTTAATTTGGGCATTGCTAGGGCTATGGTTGGCTGGTTGCTTGGAACCAAAGATGGTGTGTTGGAAGGGCGAATTTTCCGGCATTTGCAAATTTGCACCAGAGCCTACCGCAGCGTGCCCAGGGGTGAGACGACGTCGGAGGGTATANGTATATAACTTGGTGCATTAGATAGCCTGATTTCTGAAGTTTGTATGTACTTAATTTGGGCATTGCTAGGGCTATGGTTGGCTGGTTGCTTGGAACCAAAGATGGTGTGTTGGAAGGGCGAATTTTCCGGCATTTGCAAATTTGCACCAGAGCCTACCGCAGCGTGCCCAGGGGTGAGACGACGTCGGAGGGTATAGAAGGAGGGCTTACAGAAGCCCAACTTAATTCAATACAAAGTTGTCCAGACCATTATCAATCGTCCCAATTCGCCTCAGAGCACCATACTGCGACCCTGCCGAAACACACGCTGAACTGAATGCTATTTTATAGCACATATTCATCAGATCCTTTAATTAAATAAGCCACCTAAATTCAGCTCTATTAGACCCTTCATAGCTCTCAATTCCTAGCCTGCTTATCCCTACTCTCATTCTGCTATAGCATGCTTAATCTACAATCCTTCTCCTCTTACTTAGCTGCCTTTTTATAAGCTTAGGATTAATAGCTATTACTAATCGCCAGCATAGGAACCTAGCAATTCGCTTCCTTAGTCCCTACCCACTTACTTACATTCCAGTTATACTCCTGAATCATTATAATTCTCATTACAACAGGCAATAGGCAACATAATAGCAATATAGCCGGAATAGAGGACAGAGATAATAATAAAGACCTTAAGATATCTGATTACTTAAGGGTTATCCCACCTATATTTATGTTTCCTCCTAGGGATATATTCCTAATGCTTGCCTCCAATATCTACTACAAGAGAAGTTTAATAAGGTCACCCTATAACATTCCGGCCCTACTCTAATCAGGCATCCATAGAGTAGTTCTTACTTTACTCAGTATCCTAAGACTATCTTCTCCATATATCCATGCCCTATCTGCCTAAGGCAGAAGCTTAGGTGTCTTAGATGGGTCCTTATGAAGTCCAAGCCCAGATATCATAATCAGATCCTTTATAGCCACACTAGGTGTCTTAAATATTAGGATAGGTGGCCAATTCTTTAAGCTGTTAGGGGCAATAGGAGTTTTGCTCAACCTAGAAGTCCGGACATTAGTAGGCCTTAAAAGATCAGCCTTATTAAATCTTGCTATAAGGAAGCCCAGCAGATTTTATCCCAATTCTAATCCTATACTAGGTATAGCGCAATACTTAGTCTCCTCCTTATTTATCCCTAAGATGTTAGCTTGAGAGTATATAATATTCTTTCCTACTACAAGCCTCTTATACTTATTATAGCTAATAACTAGAGTATTCTAAATGCCCCTAATTAGATGCCTGGATCTATTAATTTCCAATTAGATAGTAAAACCCTAAATAAAAGCTAAGGCTTTCTTAGCGGGCAAGCTAGGAGGGGCGGATTCAAGCAGCCTAGTCTTAATCCAGTCTCTAAACTCCCAGCCATTCTTTCTATAATTCTCCCGGAAGAAAAAGGCAATATAGGTGGCCATAAGGAGTCTACAGGCAGTTAATCCTAGCTGCAGCATAACCTTCACTTAGATTGCTATATATACTTGTTTTGAGAATCCTTTAGGTAGCCTAAGGGTAAGGAAGTATGCAATGCAGTCCCTTATATAGGGGTATATCCTATCACGAGTTCTCTAATCAGGATAAGTATTAATTATACTAAGTCATTTGGTATCCCTGTTGAAGATGCTTAATACCTAATGGCCTAGGGTATGCATAACTTGAATAATAAACCTCTAGCTATCCTTTAGTAAGTAGTATCTCTATAATCTAGGGGGTTCTCCATTAACATTATAGGTTATGGGTACCATAAAGACCAGGTTGCTGAAATTAATTAGCTGCTAATTAATAAGCCCCAGAATATAATTAGTATGCAGGCATGCCTCTTAAGCCAGGAGACCTTCTGCATCATAAAGGGTTATAAGGAAGTTACTATAATAAGTGCCAAACAGGTTCTTCTACCCAGAGGGGTCTCTAAACTAAGGATAGGAATTAACGCCCTTAAAATATATATCTACTACCCGCTATATATAATTACTATGCCCCCATTTTTAGTTCTAAAAGAATAGCGGTTATACTAAAAGGTCTAATATATTAAAAGCTTAGGAGAGTGCTAACCCATTATTAAGGATTCTAGTTTCAAATGGGTCTTTTATTGGGTCTATATTAGCTCCACGATCCCAGTTTCCTTAATTACGGATATTATATGGGTTGGGAAATCTCAGCTGCTATATAGAGTCAATATCATCAAAATTCATAATAAAGGGCAACGCTAAAAGTCATGCTTTAAGGCCAACCTAATTAGAAGGGTCTGGGTACTCAATAGTAGGCACGGGGGCATCAGGATTATTCATAGGGCTAACTTGGCCTTTTAGACTATTAATGGCTGTGAACTAGATTAATAGGGATCTCTTCTTCTTTCCCTTACCTTTCTTTATTATTTGCTAGCTTAAGAAAGACATCTTTCTAATCAGTTAGACCAGGGAAAAGGGTGCTAAAGCAAGGAGAAATTAGGTGACAGAAGAGAGGTAATAAGTTTTAAGGGTAGAGGTTGATAGTTGCAGCAGCTTTTGAGTCTTAATGATGCAAGTTATACTACGCTAATTAGAGATCAGCTGAGGTATAGTGGTTATAGAAGAAGTAGTTAGGTTGGAGGTTGTAGCAGAAAGGTGGGCTTTTATCAGAAGGGGAGCCTTAAGATAGGTGAATTACTCAAGCTAGTAAATCACTTAACTTCCTTCCCTTTTCTACCAGGCAGCAACCTTTGCTACTTTAAATGCTTTTAATAAGAGCTCCCCTCTCCAACTTTTCATATTTAAAGTTGCTTTCCCCCTACTAATCCTTTTCTTTAACTTCCCCCCAATAGCATTATTAATTATTAATTATTAATCTTATTATCAAACCGTTAAGCCTCTTTAATCAAATAAGCTTTATCATTACTATATCTTCTCCTCCTTAATTGAGCTAAGAAGAGAAGGGAAAGGGTAAGGAGCAATCACCTCCTATCATCAGGGTCTTCAAAACATACAATCCTCCTCCTATCTATAAAGAGGGCATCTATACTTGTTTTCAGCTAAATGCAATCCTTTCATAAAACCAGGCCCATAAATTACTGCTTTATAAGGCCTTTGCAACAAATATCAAGATATACAACCTTAAGGGCAGAGGCAAGGGTCTTTACATCCTATGGACCCTCTCCTTAACATGCAAATCTGAGCTACTCAAACTGTTCTTTCCCTTTCTAAAAGCCCTAAAGGCTTACAAGTACCTGCAGTCTTGCCTTAGCACTCTAATCAAAAGAGGTCTAAATAACATTTTTATTAAGCATACAAATAGTAGCCCTTATGAGAAGTACATATCTCAACTATGCTAGGGGAATGACCTTTATTAGGGCCTAGCTCTCCTTATTGCCTTCTTTGGTCATCACAATGCGAACCCATGTGACTGTTGCATGTGGTGGATAGGGGCTAACTGCAACCAAATAACTCTCTAAGGCATTATCCCTATTATAATCCCTTTCTTTAAGTACTAATTGCTCTAAAGATTTCAAGATAATGCTTGCACTAATTATATCTACTATATCAAGGGTTACCTTTATGATTTTAAGATGCTAAAGATTTCTAAGAGCAGTTATAACTATATCACTAATATACATCCCAATCTAATCAATAAGCCTCCAAACATACCTCCTTTAGAGCTCTTGCTAGGCAAGTATACTAAGGCAGCTACTAAGATAGAATATAAGGAAATTCACGCAAATACTATAGGTGAGATCACTGGATGTATGCTCAGGAAGTTCAAGTACAAGCCCATGGATCTCTAGTTATGATCGTAAGGTGATTAGAAGGGTTAGGCAAGGCTGGGGTGGATCCAGTTTTTCAGGTTGCTAATACTTCTTTTAGCAGTAAATCAAGAACTAATGATTTTTATCTTACATATAGTCCTAAGAGAAGTATACTTATCTAATTAGAGATATAATATTATCTTAACTTTTTTTATATCTTAACTTTTTTATATCTCATCCCAGAATTTATATTCTTTTAGCTTAAGGTCATTAGAATTAACAAGCGGAATATCCATATGCAGTATTATCCTTCAAATCTAATTAGCTAAATCCAATAAGTCTAAATCATATAAGCTATCTATATCTAAGTATGCCTGCACTTAGGGGACCATCCGGCCAAGAAGAGACCAGTCTTAGTACCAATTATCACCATCCTGATCAGGGGTAGTGGGATGGAGTGTATTATCCAGCATATCTAGGAAGACATCATATCCAGCTACCTCTAATAGCTTCATCCCAGTTTATTGACTTTCAGAAGGGTTATCCTCCCAAAGAAAAGGCACCTCCAGCTCCCAAATTCCCCTCTCACAAATGAATTTCTTTAGGCGCATTAGGGGATAGGTCCCATTAATAGGGATCCCATCAGGGGTCCTCAGCTTATATATATTATTAGGCTCAATAGCATTAATAATATAAGGCCTAAACCATTAATATATTAGCTTCTGGAATAATAAATAATCAGATTTCCTCTGCTTATCTACAACTAGCATAAGGTCATTTTTTATAAGAGGCTCAAGTCTATGGAATCCCCGGTGGGTATCTCTAGCTGCTACCTTTCTTCTTTACTTAGCAACTAACTCCTAAGTATACAGGATATCTTATTTTAGGTCCAGCAACAAGTACAATTAATATTCCAGTACCTAATCAGAGGTCATACAGGGTAACCAGGCTTAAACCCACCAGGTAGGGATCTCTATTTCAATAAGTAATACCAAGTCAAATCCATAAAGTAGGTAGAACAGGCTTTTCTTATGCAACTACCTTAAGAACATCCTATTAGCAAAGAGTACATAAGGAAGGATCTTTTTCCATCTAATCACACCCCTATCCAGCATCTTTCCTAAGGCTAATATAATATTAAAGTAGCCATATTCCATAATACTATTCGCCCTAGGATTATATGCAGATATTCTAATCTAATATACCCTAAGGTATCTAAGGTATTTAACAAAGTCTCCAAGGTTCTCAGGTCCCCCATCCATAACTACTAATATAAGCAAGCCCCATTTAAGTAGGAACTTATTAATAAAGAATTACTTAATATTCTTTAAGTTAGCAGCCTTAAGAGCCATTACCTCAGGCCATCCCATAAGGTCGCAACATCCTTCCACAAGGTATTAATATCCCTAATTAGAGAGCAAAGGCTAAATATTAATATAAATTTTTAAAAATAAAAGCCCTAGGGTGATAGGTATTACCCCATCATTATAGATCCTAGTATCCCATTTATTATATCTAGAATATCTAGCAATTACATTTTCCACATCTATATATATCCCTTTCCAATAGTACATCACTCTAATCCAATAATAGGTAGCATCCCTCCCTCTATAACTAAGGGGAGCGTAAGTATTCCTAATGATTCTTTTTCTTAAATTAGGGTTGTTTATAACTCTCCTTCTAAGGAGGTCTTTCTCAGGTTCCCACTAGAGCNGTATTATCCTTTAAGTCTAATTAGCTAAATCTAATAAGTCTAAATTATATAAGCTATCTATATCTAAACATGCCTATACTTAGGAAACTATCTAGCTAGAAAGAAACCAGTCTTAGTACTAATTGTTATCATCCTAATTAAGGGTGGTAGGATGGAGTATATTATTTAGTATATCTGGGAAGATATTATATCTGGCTACTTCTAATAGCTTCCTCCCAGTTTGTTAACTTTTAGGAGGGTTATCCTCCCAAAGAAAAGGCACTATTAGCTCCCAAATTCCCCTCTTATAGATGAATTTCTTTAGGCACATTAGGGGATAGATCCCATTAATAGGGATCCTATTAGGAGTCCTTAGCTTATATATATTATTAAGCTTAATAGTATTAATAATATAAGGCCCGAACTATTAATATATTAGCTTCTAGAATAATAAGTAATTAGATTTCCTCTACTTATCTATAACTAGTATAAGGTTATCTTTTATAAGAGGCTTGGGTCTATAGAATCCCTAGTGGGTATCTCTAGCTGCTACCTTTCTTCTTTACTCAGCAACTAACTCCTGGGTATATAGGATATCTTATTTTAGGTCCAGCAATGAGCGCAGTTAATATTCCAGTACCTAATTAGAGGTTATATGGGGTAATTAGGCTTAAACCCGCTAGGTAGGGATCTCTATTTCAATAAGTAATACCAGGTTAAATCTATAGAGCAGGTAGAATGGGCTTTTCTTATATAACTACCTTAAGAATATTTAATTAGCAAAGAATACATAAGGAAGGATCTTTTTCTATCTAGTTATACCCCCATCTAGTATCTTTCCTAAGGCTAATATAATATTAAAGTAGTTATATTCCATAATATTATTTGCCTTAGGATTATATATGGATATTCTGATTTAATGCACCCTAAGGTATCTAAGGTATTTAGTAAAGTCTCTAAGGTTCTCAGGTCTCCTATCTATAACTACTAATATAGGCAAGCCCTATTTAAGTAGGAACTTGTTAATAAAGAATTACTTAATATTCTTTAAGTTAGCAGCCCTAAGAGCTATTACCTTAGGCTATCCCATAAGGTCGCAATATCCTTCCATAAGGTATTAATATCCCTAGTTAGAGGGTAAATGCTAAATGTTAATATGAATTTTTGAAAATAGAAGCCCTAAGGTAGTGGGTATTACCCTATTATTATAAATCCTAATATCCTATTTATTATATCTAGAATATCTAGCAATTGCTTTTTCTATATTTATATATATCCCTTTCTAGTAGTATATTACTTTAATCCAGTAGTAAGTAGTATCCCTCCCTTTATAATTAAGGGGAGCATAAGTATTCCTAATGATTCTTTTTCTTAAATTAGGGTTATCTATAACTCTCCTTTTAGGGAGGTCTTTCTTAAGTTCCTGCTAAAGCACTCCTTCCCTAAGGGAAAATATAAGAGCTTTCTTCTTAAAAGCCTTCTGTTACTAATCAGAGAGGTAACCAGGTAGAATACCGCAGTAGAGGTAATCTGTAATCTCCCTTAATTCCTTTAACTAGTAACAACTATCTTTAAGCAATAGCATCTAATTAGAAGGTATTAGAGCTATTATAGGGTTAAGAGAAGTATCACACCATTCCTTAATATCCCCTTTAATTTATCTATCCACCTTATCTAAAGAACCCAGAGGTTTTCTTAAGAGTAAGTTAGCAACTAAATTATTAACTCCTTTAATATGCCTAATTATAAAGTCATATATCCTAATTATAGCTAGCTATTAAGTAATATAGGCCCCAGGGATATCTAATGCTAACCCCTTTAGCTGCTAAATAAGAATATTTAAGTTAGTCTTTAGGATAAAATAAACTCTATATATATAGAACTAAAGCTATTTAATTGCATAGAGTACAGCCTGATACTTACATTTTATTATATTATAAAGCTTCTTAGCAGCAGTCTATAAGCTACTCTTATATTAGACTAAATAATAAACCCTATCTTTTACCTGCATTAGATAGGCACCCTAGCTATCCAGGCTTATATTAATTATAAGGATGATCTCTCCCCTATTGTTAAATGGAACCGCTCAGCAGGGCGTTGGCACTTCCTGCAAGGAGTTACCCTAGACTTCTTGTAAGGAGTTACCCTAGACTTTCTAGCAAGGAGTTACCCTAGACTTGCAAGTCAGGCGATTTTCGCTAAGTACGCCCAGTGCGTGCGTGACGCAAGATGAGTTTGGTGGCCGTGAGTCGATTATTTTGGCCTGCATTTGCACCTTAATTCAGACCTCTGCATTACCCTTATTTCTTACCCAAAAAGTATATAACTTAGTGCATTGGATAGCTTGATTTCTGAAGTTTATATGTACTTAATTTGGGCATTGCTAGGGCTATGGTTGGCTGGTTGCTTGGAACCAAAGATGGTGTGTTGGAAGGGCGAATTTTCCGGCATTTGCAAATTTGCACCAGAGCCTACCGCAGCGTGCCCGCGGGTGAGACGACGTCGGAGGGTATATAAGGAGGGCTTACAGAAGCCCAACTTAATTCAATACAAAAGTTGTCCAGACCATTGTCAATCGTCCCAATTCGCCTCAGAGCACCATACTGCGACCCTGCCGAAACACACACACGCTGAACTGAATGCTATTTTATAGCACAAATTCATCAAAGTTATTCCTTATAATAGTCCCTAGGCTATATATATTTAGCCTTTTTATCTTAATTAAAATATATAATAATTATAGTTAAGGTTATTTAGCTTATTATAAAGCTAATCTTATTAAAGTTATAAAGATTATTCATTAGGAATCTATATTTAGCTATTATATTATGAAGCAGTTAGAATAAATTCCTAATAACCTTTAGATCTTTATATTTAGCCCCTTAATAATTATATAGTTAATTAAATATAGGTTTCAAGGTTAATTATATCTGAATAAAGTATTATATTTAGTATTTAGTAACTAGCTTACTATTATATAATACCAATAAAAGGTTAGCTATATATTGTTTACTATTAAATTATAATAGAAATGCTTGTATGTTTTAATTAGTAATATATTTCATAAATATTTACTCTTTAATTAGGTTAATCTTATAATTTTTAATATATAGTTTTATAAATATTATACTATAGTATCTTATACTATGGTATGATTTAAGGTATATTAAAGATCTTAGCCATTATAGATATACTTATAGGTTTTTATATTATTTGGTGTGGATTTTTAAATAGCTTAAATAACTAGAAGTAATTTACTATCTTAAAATATAGAATATATTGTATTATTATAGAATTCCAATGCATTAAAGATTTCAATAGACAGAGCAATATAAAAGTAATATAAAATTTAGAGATATAATTAGTACTAAAAAATAACTATGTTATATAAACCTAAATACTCTATATCCACATCATACTTACTATAACATCGTTAAACTTATGATATTAATTAAAAATAACTATTTAAGTATAATTAGTACTAATTAATACTAATCTTTATTAAATGTCTCGCCTTAAGTGGGTGCTAGGGTAGCCTAAAGTTGATGAATTTGCTGAAAGCTAGCTAATTCATGGCCTTGGCTAGTTCCTGGTACCCTATGTTATTACATTTTATAATATTAAAGATGTATCTAGCTTTATATATTTTTATAAATTTCATAATATATATCTTGGATTTTGAAGGAATTTAAATTACTAAAAATAGTTTACCGTTTTAAAATTTAAAGTGTACTTCTTTTTTATAAAATATTAACAAAGGAAATATTCAATAAAATGAATTAAC